>JAFVLL020034266.1:0-26610 GCA_021397915.2 Tor tambroides
GCCTCCAAAAGCATCAGGCCGTTCAAATCCAGCGAGGAATACCTGTATGCCATGAAGGAGGATCTGGCTGAATGGCTGAACACGCTGTACGATCTGGACATCACGGCGGACACTTTTATGGAGGGTCTGGAGACCGGCTGCGCGCTCTGCCGGCATGCAAACAACGTGAACCGCGCCGCCCACGAATTCAAGACCAAGTATCCAGATGCGGCGCTTTCGCTGCGGATGCCCAGCAAAGACGTGGTCTTCCAGTCGAGGAACGTCATACCGGGCTCGTTTTTGGCCAGAGACAACGTGTCCAACTTCATCGGCTGGTGCAGGCAGGAGCTCTGGATCAAAGATGTGCTCATGTTCGAGACCAACGACCTGGTGGAGAGGTGCAACGAGAAGAACTTGGTGCTGTGCCTGCTGGAGGTGGCTCGCCGGGGGGCCAAATTTGGCATGCTGGCCCCCATGTTGATTCAACTCGAGGAGGAGATCGAGGAGGAGATACGGGACCAGGAGAACCTGACGGAGGCTCTGGGGGAGTCGCAGAGCCCGCCGAGCAGGACGTACAGCCGCAAGGAGAGCATCGGCGAGCCCGACCCACAGCTGCTGGCCCGCTGGCAGCAGCAGCAGAAGAGAGTCCTGCTGGATATGCGCAACCTGGACGAGCTGGTGAGTTTGACAGGTGTAGGGTCTCAGGCAGGCTCATAATAATAGCAACTGGTGGGTTATTAATAATCTGGTTAGATGGTATTCAGAACTTGAGAAAGTTCTGGTGTCAGTGGTTAGTTGTGTTACACTGTGTTTATATGGACCAGAAATTACATATAGGTTAAAAAAGGTTACCTCTTTCAGTGCTTCTACTTACAGTAGATATGGATTTTCTGTCAAATCTTGGCTTGCACTGAATTCAACTTTTACCTTCAATGGCTCTACATCTCAAAAAACCCAGTACATCTCATTAAACTAATATATTAAACATGGGACAAAATATGGCTTCACCTAACATTAGTTTTTAAATATAGCAAAATTTATGCTTTAAAATGATCACTAGAATTTTCTTCTAGCACAGTAAACAACAAAGTACCATTTATTTTCATTTTCTTTTTATTTGAATGGCTACCCTATATCGATAACTTTGCAGTTTCTTTATTATGTAGAAATAAATTAGACACTTATTTAACATTTAAAAATGATTTTGTTGTTTTAAGTAATTGTGACTTAATTCTTTTGTCACAACCATGTGTCAAAGCATTCATAACTAATGAAGAAAATTTGTTTGAAACCATATAAATTAATTTATTGAAGTGAATGCCAGATTTGTAAAAAATTATAAATAATAACCATGTGTCAAATTCCCCGTAACTAATGAAGAAAATTAGTTTGAAACCATCTAAATTCATTAATTGAATCTAAATTAATTTACTAAATTAAATGCCAGATTTGTAAATATTTATAATTTGTAATTATGATTTGTTTCGGCCCATATTGAGTGAAAACATCTTTTGTGAGAAAATGTAAACAGGAGGATTCATCCAAACATACCTCTGACCCTGCTGATTGGATTGCTTTTATTTGTTCAGTTTTGTAAACTGTTTCATCCCTGTGATTCAGTGATTGACATTATCTGGTCTTGTGAGTGGATCTTTGTTTGTGTGTGTGTGCTGGATGAAAGGTCAGAAAGTCTGTGATTTGTATTGGTGTGTGACATCTGAGTCTGCACATTTTCTTTTACCCTGGTCATGAGGAATTCTGACCGTCCATGGCATATCTCGCCTATGTGTGTTCTTGAGGGTGAAAGGTTGTTCTTAAGGACCGGAGATATTGGATTCTGGTCTGTGTTGGTAAGTTAGTGAGATAGTTGAATGTTTAAATACAGAGTGACTGATGAACACATTATTCTTATTTGATTTAGCTTCTTTGCCACAGCCGCAAATATTGCTGTTTCAGAAAGATGCTTCTTGCACTGTGCTATTGCTAGTCCTGCTAGTCTGCTCTCACCCAATTATTCTGACATCAAAATGTTTAGGGAACAACAGGAGAAAATTTGCAATAATCTCCCACAAGCACTGGTGCACAGGGACTTAATTTGATTGCGTCCCAGTTACTGTGTGCCACTGGGCAGCTGTGGTTAGTCCCTCTCTTCACTCCATTTATGCTCTGATCAGCAATGTAAATTTCACCACTTAAATCCTTCAAACTGTAAACATCCCCTAAGATCAATATTTAAAGAATTAAGTTGTCATCTAGTGTTGGTCCATCATAGAAACAGCAGTGAGCCCTTGTGAGCGTGTAAGCACTTTTTCCCTGCTAGCATCAGCATGAGTCGAGGCAGGGTGAAGAAACAGTGAACGTCAGGTGCTGTTACATCAGGAACTCATTACATACAGGTTGTTAGCATTTTTTACTGAATGTAAGCCTAATGGTAAAGTATACAGTCAGTGATTTATCTGGCACAGTAGACACTTTGATTTGTCCCCTTTTACGGTTGACCTTGTCTGGATCATCTAACACAGCTGCTCGTCTTATCTCACAAGCCATGTGGCTGAACAGAGCAGCTGGCTTTGTCCTGCAGAGACAGGCTGCAAGTCCAAACATCAGATCACCCTGAAGCTCCAGGACATACTGGAGCACTCAGCAGAATTCACACTCTCTCATCTTGTCTGCTTTAATATACTGGTCTGTGAGATTTCTCTCAGACTTTGTTCTCTGACAGGCAAGTTCGGACAGATCTTTGTTTTGATTCATTTAGCATGTTGCCATATTTGAGAGAGATGTCATGCAGCCACTTATGACTGGTTTGTGGGTAAATTATACTTCCACACAAATACATTCAGACTTCCTCTCTCTCTATATATAAAGCTTGTTGTTTCATTGTTTTAGGCAATTTGATAATACGGAAGTTCTGTGTAATTGTTGTTTCTTTTTTTTTCTTTTCATCATGACACTTGCTTTTGTGCTTTCTTGATTTAGTGTAATAAACCACTGTAAAAGAAGTCAAGTAAACTTTAAAAGTGGGGATGCCCAATATATCTGATGATGTAATTGATTTGTAACTTTTATTTGTATTAGTCCGCATTGGCTATATATCAGGCAATATTTGATATTTAATTCTGTATTCTCCTTTTTGACATCATGTAACACTTACTTATAGTTAATATTAAATAACAGTTAAATTAAATTGTTAGCATGTTCATTTTTCATGCATTCATTTTTGAGTGAACTATCCCTTTAATAATATTATTTAACTGAATCTGTTTGACGACATTAGATTACACCAGCAAAAGTCATTTTAATGGTCAGATAAGGTAAAATTATCTTGCAACTATGGTCCCTAAGTCTATCATTCTTGATTAAGTTATTTTTTTCACTGTTTTTGTGAGTGATGTCCATAGGAATGTGTGGTGTAATCCAGTCTACTCCTTTTTATGTTTTGGACTTAGTTTAGCACGGTCACTTGGTTATTTTAGATTTAATACTCATACACACAAACATCAAAGTCACTGTCCAAATGAAAGATTCATGATCGTAAAGTAAAACGATGACCATGAGGATTATTCTACTTTGATCTTGTATTTCTTAAAGAGATTTCCATGGAAACAGGATAGAAGACTTTTGCGGATGTGCTCGGATTTAGTATTGGTAATCCTATTCATCCCAGTGGAATATGAAAGGTAATTTTGCCTGATCCTCACCGTCCATTAGTTCCTCACACATCCTCCTTCCCAAGAGGGTTTAATATTCTGAAATAACATTCATGCTGCATGAGGAAAAGCAGAAGTGTCTCAGAGATATGAGTGTATTTGAATTACACAGCTATAGTTCCTCTTGATTTTCTTAGTTACAGAGACACTGATACAAATACTCCTCTGCACCTTTCCCTCTGATGCCGTACTCATCTCTGGTGGGTTTGGCTAGAATTTTCCACTGTTGGACAGCGAGGGGGGAAACAGGGCCACTGTGTAATGTTAGTTAGTACAGCCTAATCCTGCTAAAATGTCTAGTCACAAAAATGTATCCGTATAGTCACTCTGATACTGTAGAACCCAACCCAAAGTTGAGAGAGAGACAGTTTTGCTCTGTCTGCTTTCTCAGCCCATTTGTCATATGTTTGGGTAACTTCTGTCATTGACACACTGTCTCAGTGCATTACATCACTCATTGTATAGTTGCACATACCCTTGGCTACTCAGAATGCTTTAAATAGAAGTGTAATGTAACATACACTTCCGTACGTTGTTAAAGTCACTATGCTCACCAAGGCTGCATTTATTTGATAAAAAATGAATTGACAAATAAACAAATTGTGAATTTTTTTTTGTATATATTTTAAATTGTAATTATTCCTGTGATGGCAAAGCTGAATTTTCAGCAGCCATTACTCCAGTGTTCAGTGTCACATGATCCTTCAGTAATGATTCAGTTGAATCAAAATGTTGCTGTTGTTTTAATCAAAGAATTTAGAAGACAGGTTTTTTTTTTTTTTTTTTGCACATGCTCTCATAAACACAGTCAGACAGACAGCGTCTTGTCAGAAATACCCGATGAAATGACATCAAGGCACATGACCAGAAGGATGCCCTACAATTTCTAAGACATCAGTGTCATTATACTTTATCTAACAGGCTGTCCTTTCTCTCTTTTTCCCCCTCTCTCTCCCCACACCCCGAGGCCTTGACATTCTGCTTCATGGTTTTGTCAATAATGCACAGCCCCGTTATTCGCTCTCTTTTTTGTTTCTCAGACACGCACATGCATGTGTGCAGTACACACACTCACACACAGTCTCTGCCCAGAGCTAAGGAGAAAAGGACAGAGAGAACACACTGCTTGATGGTGCAGTGCAGTATGGCTGCCTTTCTCATGAAAATATAGCTCAGAAAATGTAAAATGGTCATCATCTTCAAACTGCTTGCAGGGTTTTGACCACACATATGCTGTCCTGCGCTCATTGTGCTCATGGGTCGAAATTGAGAGATTTATGGAGGTATCTGCAATCCCCTAAAGGCTGATGGGAACATGAGGACAGGGAAAGAGGGAGGGAGATGTAGCCATGAAGTAGAGGTGAATCGAAGGACAATGATAGCCGGGAGAGAGGCTGATATCACAAAGAGGTGGGGTCGAGGGAAAACAGAAAGCTTCGCAGCTAAAGAAATGGAGAAAAAAAAACAGGAAAAATGCAGTTGAGTAGAGAGAGTAAATGAAAGATGTGTGGGGGTGAGAGAGAAGAAATAAGAGCAGAGAGAGAAACAGAACAGAGGTGAGCTGAGGACAGAATAACGAGAACAAGATGGATGGAGAATAAAGAGAGCAGCGGAAAGAGTGAGGGCAGCTGGGGTGATGTGTTGCTCAGTGAACCTCATGGCAAGGACATTATCATTGTGCATTTTCAAATTAGCTTAATTTTAAAACTGCATTCAGATTTATTTTACAGTGTTGAAACTACACTGTAAAATAAATCTCAAAACCGTTCAGTTCTTCTACTGGAACATTTCCATTTTATATGTATACACTACCGTTTTTGTTTTACTTGTATAAAATACAACAAAAAACAGTAATATTGTGAAATACAACAGCTTAAAAAATCTATTTTAATATATTAAAAAAAATGATTTATTTCTGTGATGGCAAAGGTAAATTTTTATCAGCTATTATTATCTCCAGTCTTCAATTTTACATGATTCTTCAGAAATCATTCCAATATGCTGATTTAGTGTGCTTTTTTTTTTTGTCAAAGTTGAAAACAGCTATGCTGTTTAATATTCTTATAGACGTTTTTTTTTTTTCTTAGGATGAATAGAAAGTGTGAACAAAAACAGTATTTACTTAATATCCATCCTTGCTAAATAAAGCTATATTAGTCTCCGTTTGAGTAATTATAGCAAACTATAATAAATATAGCAACTGACAGAAAAGGAAAGACGCAATCTGTATTTAAACAGGAATCATAGTCATTGCAAACAAGATTGCACATTGCACAAAAAGTACATTTGTAAGAGAATGAAGAGTGCTATTTTCTACCAGTCATTGCTGTTTCATCTCTGATATCAGTATTAGTAACCTTACTGGCATCACACAGTAGACTGCTGCTTTTATGTTTTCATTTACTTGCATTAATGGTGTTAATGTAATTTATGAAAATCTAAGGTCATTGAATTATTTTGAAAAAATGAGCTCTAGCAAAATAAAGCCTGCTCAGGCCTTGCACCATCAAACCAAGCTTCACTCTGCGTCTTAGTTTGAGTTTGCAACAATAACTCTGCCTTACGCTTTACTGCATGTATTCAAAAAAGAGCAGGCGACAGTTTGCCAGAAGTGGCTGTACTGTACAGACTGCTACACCCACCTCTAATGGATTTTACACCAGAGAGATAGACAGAGAGAGAGAGAGACAGGAAAAGTAGGTCATGGCAGTTTGTTCTGGGTCAGAATCACACAAGCTGAGGCTTCACTGTGAGAGAATGTCTCTCACTCTCTCTCTCTCTCTCTGCCTCTGAGTGTTTCCCATATGAACTCATCTGTAGTCTTTTCTCTTTTTATGGTCATGCTGATTTATGCATTAAATTCTGGCTGCCATAAGTCATGTATCTTTTTGTGGTGGGCTGCAGTACTCCTCTATTAACAGAACCGTATATGTCATTTCATACAGCACCTGTCTATGTTCAGCTTTTGTTTGTGTGCACGCATGCGTATATACATTCATGTGTAACTGAGCGTGTGGAGATGAATGTGTGTGCAGTGTGCACCCGTGTTTGCTCCGTGTGGAAGCTGAGTGGTTTCTTAACTCTGTTGGTGGCTGATGGAATCACAGCATGGATGCCTTTCCTATTACAGTATGTTTTTGAATCACCTGCAAATACGGTAATATGAGCTATTGTTGTATTTTGAACATGCACAATGCTAATGCATACATTCTTTATATATATTTTATTTTAAGATATATATAGAAAAACAAAATATTAAATGTGATAATAATAATAAGACAAGTCAATAGAAAATGAAACATTTTTTTGAGTTGAGTGAGCTGAATGAATGAGAAGCACTGAAGCAAGTTATTTACAGTGGTTTCATTTTTTGTTTTGTTTCATTTTTGCCTAGAATTACATTTTATGGCTCACAGCAATATTTTATTTTCCATATTTACAAAGATTTTTCCATATAAATAAATTAGATTAGATTAAATGAGAAAAATTTGATTCAAAATGTTAAGCAAAAGTCTCAATTGTCCATTTGGTGTCATTGCCACTGATTTCCCACTGCAGTTGACACTAGAGTTAAATATTTAAATAAATGAACAACCTCTGTATGTTTTTGTCCCTCGTGGCCTGACAGTTTTTCCGTGACCAAATTTTATTATGGCTGAGATATGAAAATTGATTACATAATCTGTGCAGTAGATTGTGGGAAAACAGGGAGAGGAACACTTTGTCAAAAGTTATATACTGTAGCTGGAAAGATTTTATGCCAGGTGCAATTTATGTCATGTGAATTTTTATATGTACCAGAAGGTCACCTGATGTTATAGCTCATTTTATCTCACTAAACTTATAGCTTCGGTTTTGTCATAATAAGTCCTCAAACAAAAGGACAAGCGTGTGATAGTCTTATGCTGAGGCTTGTGAGGTGAGCTTTCATTCTTTAGTTCTTTAGACAAGACACATATTTTGCTTTGCTCTTGAGCACAAGCCACAACAAGCCTTTATAGTGCACTGGAGAGACTAACCTTCAGACTTCACCAGTCTGAGTTTACAAAATGGCTTACTTGACTAAAAGGAAACAATCCTGTCATGGTAACTTAGTTTTTTTTTTTTCATTTATCTCAAATTTATCTTAAGCCCTATAGCCCAGTTATTCTAAGCAGCTGGTTTGTCTGGTTAGGCCTCTCTGATCATGTGTGAGTGTGTGTGTGTGTGTGTGTTGAAATTTCATTGGTGTTTTGATTTTTGATGGTAGAAGGACTGTCCTTGTAATTAAGGATGACAAATCAGATAAGAGATGACAGATCTATGAGAATGCATGTGCGTATTCTCCACGTTTTCCCTCTGTCTGTAAAAGTATGCTGGCAAAGCACAGTACTCCTCTGTGATACAATCACTCGATCACAGATCTCTGCTTGCTGACACTGTAAATGTCACAAATGTCCTTGTTAAAAATCTTTTTTTCTGTAGTCATTCTGACTTTTTTCTTCAGTCAGTAACAAAAGAAGTTATTTTAAAATAGATCTCATTATTTCGACTTTATGCATACAATGTAAATAAGTGGGGTTCAATTGGGGTTCCATTTTATAATTTTTTATTTTTGAGTAAACTATGCCTTTAAGTGAAATGAAGTCTCTTCTTTTGGTTGTCTAGAATATGTTAGACCTGTAAGTGACCCAGATTATCTGTATTTTATTGTTTGTTTTTTTGTGTGTGATGTTGATCTTAGGTTGATTTCAGCTGATACAGTTCAGCTTAATTCACCCCCGTTGGAGATGCAAAAAATGTTTCTTCTGTGCCAGACACCCACTGAAGCGCTGAAGCAGCGTGTTAAATTCAAGGCATGATCATATTTAGGTTGGAACCCACCCAGTCTTTATCTCCTAGTAGTGGAATCAGATATAAACTTCTTAGCAGGCAGATTTCTCATTGTTGCACAACTGAAACAACAAACGGTTTTCTGTGAGGTTTTTTCAGACTTTACTCAAACAGTACCATACTGTTTAAATATTGTTATTATTCAGTACAGTTTTACTGTTGATGAATGTGATATGAAACATTTTGAGAAACACCTGTCCTGAACACACAGATATTTCGCCAAAATATAACAGTTACTTCAGTTTATTGGTGTCAGCCATCACTGTTTCATGAAAAAGATCATTCAGTCAGGCTGCTTTTGTAAATGTGAATATAAGTCTACCACTATTTTTCACCATTTTAGAGTGTCTGTTTACAGACGGAACTCTTCTGAGACACTCAGTCACGCAATTACTGAGAAACGAATCGGCTATTCCAAAACAATCCACACCCACGGCCGTTTTATATCTAACCCGGAAGGGTCCTTCACTTTTTACCCATCTGGCCTTCTGTGTGTCACCTCTGTCAAAGCGTGTGTCAGTGTGTGTGTGTGTGTGTGTATCAGGTAGCCTGCAGTTATCAGAGACCCAGATACAGCTCACTATCTCTCAGATGCTCCATTTCCCCATCTGCATCTCCAGGCTGACCTCGCCCGGCACTGTATCTTTGATGCTGGCTCTCACAGTCCCATAGTGCTGCTGTGTTGGTGGTAAAGGAAGCAGGGTGATAAACAGAGTTTTCCCTCCAGACATACGCTCAGGCAAAAAAGCAGCACAGATAACAGAACTCGGGAACCAAAAACACAACATAGATGAGGTCTGAAAGCACACACAGAGTTCATGTGCATTTTCTTAAAAACAACACCCTTTTTTGTAGTGTTGTGTTCAGTCAGAAGAGGGTTATCAATAAGCGGTTGTGAATCCTAAGTGTGTTTATGAGTGTGAGTTCAGTTATAGAATGCGGTTGTCACTCCCGTAAATAATCGTACTGTGTGTGAACGTAAATTTTCGCAGTGTAAAACTATTGCTTTTCATTATACAATATCAGCATTGGATTGAAAAACATTAATTCAGTAATATAAATTTTAAAAAAATCCTTTTTACTTTTAATGGCAGTAAATTATCGGCAGTAAATTATAAAAATCCTTTTTACTTTTAATGGTTTTTTTCTACATTAGGATGGTGAATCTTTCAGTTGACTGTAGATCAATTCAATTCATGATTTGCTGATTCAAAACCATTTTTAAAACTCTTTAGAACTTCTTAAAGGAAAACGCCACCATTTTTCCATATTTCAATATGTTCTTCCCTCAACTTAGACGAGTTGATACATACCTCTCCCGTCTCAGTGCGTGCACTTAATCACTTAAGTGCTCTTCCACCATACATTATAGTTATCATTTTGTCACCATACTTACTCGTGTAACTACTCATGTAGTCTTTAAATAGGGAAAACATGGAAGTGTTTGGTGGCTTCTAAATTCATCCCTGTTTGGATCCTAAGGAATGAATGGTGCTAAGCTAAACTCTAGCATAGTGGCGCCGCGCGCTAGAGCGATTAAGTGAGACGGCAGAGGTATGTATCAACTCGTCTAAGTTGAGGGAAGAACATATTGGAATATGGAAAAACGGTGGCGTTTTCCTTTAAGTACACAATTTGTCATTTGCTGTGTAGTTACTTTGTATTTAATTTAAAGTACTATGTACACTGGTGATTGTCCATTGATTTAATTTTTAGCACTTCAAATTGCATATAAAACAAAATGCAAAAATAAAAATTCACAGTTTAAAATTAATATTGCACAGCACCATCATTTCTAAAATCATTGTGAATCATATAATTATATTCTTCCATAAAATTCCATACAAAAACTGAATCAATGTATCTCAACAGTGTTATTGTTTATGTGTGTGTTCTGAACATGGTCATGCACCTGTGCTGTTGTCTTTTAGAAATCACACTGAACAGTATGAATCAGATGTAATTTCACATAAGATAATTAAAAAAAATAAACTGTGCTAAATAACTTTAACAGTGTTAATTTAATTTGCCGTGGAAGTTAATATGTCAACTTCGTCAGCCCTGTTCATTATCATATTCATTTCCTCTCCCGCCGTCTCACTCCTCCTCCATCAGGTGTTCATCTCTTTCTGTCTGCCAGTATGTTTTCCCATGAGATGCCTGCATCCGTAACAGAGAGAGCTCTGATAACTGCAGTCATATGACCGTTGTCTCTTATCGCTGTTTCCAGAGCAGTGCAGAACCAGCATTTTCCCATTCTCAGTTGAGTTGAGTCTATCACAGATACATCTCATCGTCTGCTCTGTTTGCATACAGTATATGCTGCTGACAGTAGACATTGCTGGGGAGACAGACATTTTAATAACGTCTCCATGTCTTACGTTTGGTAAGGGTGGTTCCTCTGTTAAAATCAACAAAGAAATGCTGTGAGAACGTTACAGGGAGTCTCTGGTTCTGCTAGACTGAATGGCAAAGCTCTGTGTAAACTTGATTCTCCTTCAGTCTAATGGAAGGAGACTTTAAACTGTGCGTCTAACATGAAGGCTCCGTACTTCTCTAGCATTTAATTGTTTTCCCTGATGTCCATTTATAATGTTTGAAGTCCATTTATAATTTTACAGCGTTTCTAGTAATTCTCAGTGACTGACTTTCAACAACTATTTAAACATTTATAGCTGTTGCTAAAAGAAACACTCAACATAGTGGTAACCCCAGAAAGCTCGCACATTTACACACAACAGATTTGTTTTTGAAGGTACAACATGAGTTTGCTCGAATACTGCTCGTGTGAAATGTTACTGTAATGGTCTGTTTTTACTGCTATAGCTTTAAGAATATTTTATGGGAGCAGGCTCTGTTACGATTGGCTAACCTCTTCACATTTAAAATGAATAAGAACATTTGTATGCAGTGTTGATGACTGGAAGCATTTTGGTTTTGTCACTTCATTTGTTTCTGGTATGGATATGATGTAATGGAAAGAACCCATAAATACTATGAGAGGGGACCTAACAGTTTTGTATTACCACAGAAATCTTTAAGGTGGTCACTGCTCATAGACTTTCCAGAACAGATGTCTAGACAAAGAGAGCGAAGCATGAGAGAGGCAAAATACAGCAAGAGAGCACTTCTTACTTCAGAGAGAACAGCAGTGAGTCTGTATTACGGCTCATTCTGGTTCTGTGGTAACTGTCAGACACATGCTGCCTAAATAGACATGACGATGGCTCTAATTATAGAATATTCCAGCTTTAACCCTCTAATCTTCCAAAAAGCCCAATAATGTGGAAAATTAAAGTTATTCATGGCAATTCTAGAGCCTCCAAATTCAACTACAGTCAATCGAGTCTCACTGACTGTGTGTGGCAGTAGATCTTCTCCATCATGCCAGCAGAAGTCTGCTGTCTCTCATCTGTGGAAACTCAACTGAATTTGTCTATGTAGGAAATAAGAATGAGTTTCCCATGTGTTTGCACAAGCAGTCCAATGGAACAGCACAGAGGCTCAAAGTGTACTTTCCCACACTTGTAACACTATAGAAAACCTGGTAAAGAAAATATACTGCCAATAGAGTATTTTCATTTTGTTTGTTTTTTCATTTATTAACTAAACCTTTTCTTTATATTTTGGCCTGAAATACAACACTGACACGAATCTTTATCAGATCTGCACACATACATATTGGAATTTAATTTGTGATATTTGTTACTTTTTTTGCTGAATAAGTGTCTGTGTCTTATTTATCCTTTGTGAAATGGCTAAGGTGTGTTGGAGACGACGTTTTGTCTTGCCGTTCAAGTTTCAACTCTTAAGATTGCTGCTCTCTTGTCTGATCTTGATTGATCTTCTGGACTTTTGCCCTGTTTGTTGTCATGGTGCCACACTCAAAGACCGCAAACAGAACAGAACATCAGAGTAAACTAGAGAGAATGAGAGTCTGCGCAAGTCCGTGATCACCCCACCCAGTACAGCGCTTTCCTGACCGCTCTAAATCAGAACACGTGCATGCCTCCATACTGTTACGTCTCTCTCTTTCACATCAGTAATTATGTTTTATGTGTATGTGGCATGTGCCTTTGAGTTAATCATTGGGCAAGTCCCAGATCTCATCAGGATATGACGCAACTTTAGGGAATGGCTCTTTGTTTCACTATTTGAGCTTTAGAGAGCGTGAGAGATAGATGAAGAAAGAGAGAGAATATTCGTTTTCCCCAGGGAGTGATTCAATGAAGGTGTGACAGGAATTGGAAAGGTCGGGCTCTTTCGCTGAGTCAATCACCTCAGGAGCTCAGGAGTCAATAACAGACCATCCCATGATGCATCACATATAAGTTACATTCTATCCGTTCACATGCTCACACACGCTCCCAGCGTCCTTCACTCTCTAACGCACAGAGTTGAAGCGAGTTAAGGGATGTGACTCAATGTTTCTCACAGGAAACTGCTTCTGTGCAGGTGCTGCTGGACATTCAGTGGAACGTTTGTCTCTGAGTGTGACTAAATGTCTTTTATAGTCAGTGAGCCAGTAAACAACTGACTGAATACTAAAGAATGGCTCCATGTTTGTGAATATATCTCCGCTCACCTCCTATGTGGAAGAGATATGTAGATAAATATAATACAAAAATATTTATTGATTCATTTCAGTTTTTAAATATTTATTGTTCGCATTTTGAAGCAAAGTTAAATGGGAATACAACATTCCATATAAGTTCCCAACTAATATGTTTTGGTGATTAGTGGCCCAACTATTGTATTTGTATTTATTTATTTTTTTGTTCAGGAAAATCTTTTAGTAATACCATGCTAATTTTTAGTCCTTTTTTGTTGGTGCAATCAAACAGAAAGCTATATTGTCTGTAAAAATACATGGAAAGTAAGATGTTTCTTTACATACGTTTTTCTTATAATAGATAGTAGATTGCTTTTTCTTATAATTTTATTTTTTTTAAATATTGGTTAAAGTAGTCATGATTCATACAGGCCTGTATTTACCATTTGCCAGCTTCATACAATAGAATTGGCTTCCTAATAAATGGCAGAATGTACAAATGGTTAAACTTTTGCAATATTGAAACAAACAAACCTTTCATCACATAACAAATGGACAAAAAAGATGAATATCAGTGCTAAAAGTATATTGTATATAATGCTAATATACTATTAGCATTGATATTCATCTTTTTTGTCCATTTGTTATGTGATGAAAGGTTTGTTTGTTTCAGTATTGCAAAAGTTTAACCACAATTGTCTACACACTGTATGCTATTTGTTTAATAAGATTTTATATTGTGTTTTGTAGGTTCGGGAGATTCTGGGCCAGTGCTCCTGTCCGTCACAGTTCCCCATGACCAAAGTCTCAGAAGGGAAGTACAAAGTCGGAGACTCCAGCGCGCTCATCTTTATCAGGGTACATCTTTAATTGACTCACCAGTAACTCATTCACCTGTCTATTCTGTCAAAACATTGAGGCACTGCCTTTTTCTTTCTCTCTTGATTATTTAAAGCTGAATTTTGTCTTTTTTTTCTTTAAAATGGATTGAAAAACTTCTGAGCTGAAGTGTGTATGAAATAATTCAGTTAAATTCAGTTAAATGTTATATGTAGGTAGGCTCAACCAATGCCAATCAGTTTGAAAACAATTATTATTTTTGCTATTTCATTTGGTGACGCAAAGGGCACAGAATGATACACCTCACTTTCTTTCATTACAAAGTTTTAGTACAAATGCTGGTGTCACACCCACAGACATCAAGCCATCGATTCTGTTATTTACTTTTTGAATCTGCGCTGCTGTATCATTGGAATCTTTAACATTCCCAGAATAGAGGCCAAACTATAATAATTATAGCTCCATAATAAGTCATCCCGAGGTTTGAATGGTGTTTACACAGTTGCCAGGCTGACCTATTCAAGACTTAGCCTGTTATCCAACTTCATCTAAAAGCACCCACACCCATTCATACTGCAGACAGAAATGGAGACTTATGTCATTTCCTGTTCTCTACCAAGCTCTCTGGATGCCAAGCTTGGTGTATGTGTATTTACATGCACTTCATGCATGCATCTGTGGCTCTTTAATATGCTGTTGGGTCTACAGATTTTCACTCTCAGCTGGAGGAAATTTTAGATAGAATTTTATCTTCCTCCAGTGCAGCAGGGCTGAATCAATTAAACTCGATTTAGCATCATTCTCCTCTGCATGGATGCCGTAACTGCAACCCTATATCTACCCTCTTTCTCTCTGTCTTCATCTGTCTTGATATGCTCAGTTTTTGTGCTGTGTGTGTGTGTGTGTTTGTGTGTGTGTGTGTGTGTGTGTGTGTGTGTGTGTGTGTGTGTGTTTGTGTTTGTGTGTGTACTTTTTTTTTTTTGCAAGGTGTGTATGCAACTTAGCTGGTGCTGTTGGATTTAAACCCTTTTATTTACTGAGACTATAATTTTTACATAGACCCATCATCCTTCTCCAGCACAAATTAACGCTAGCAGCACAGCGTGAGGTGAAGCAGAGGCCATTCACATGCCCGGCTCAGCTCTCCTGTGTTGACATCAGTGAGGAAGACAGAAGGTGAAAAGCAAAGAAAAATGTCATCTGTCATCTTCTTGACGGTCACCTTGGTTAGAAGCTCTGTGCTCAATTTGATGTTGGTAAACTGAAAGAAAACCTCTCGAAATTGCTGAAATCCCTGGCAATGAAGACCTTGGCACAAAAGAGCATTCGCTTTGTTTACTGTTTATTATAATTATGGTTTCAGCATGTTTCCGCCTGTTGCCATGGTGATGAATCCCAAGTGCTTTTTAAAGGGCAGATGAGTTAAGCTGCCAAAGAGTGCAGCACTCCCGTTGGCTAAAGTAGAGGTACAATAAAAGTCAATTGTTACATTAAAGGAACACTCCACTTTTTTGGGAAATGACTCTTGACTCTTCTGTAGTTACATCGTGTACTAAGACGACCGTTAGCATTTGGTCATCAAAAATGAGCAAAGAGTTTCGATAATTTTCCTATTTAAAGCTTGACTCTTCTGTAGTTACATCGTGTACTAAAACCGACGGAAAATGAAAAGTTGCGATTTTCTAGGCCGATATGGCTAGGAACTATACTCTCATTCCGGCGTAATAATCAAGGAACTTTGCTGCCGCCTGAAAGTAGTCCCCAGCTATATCATAACTAGTTACCTAGCTGGGGACTATTTTCAGGCGCTGCTTAATATCATTGCGCCTGCTGCACCCATGGTACGGCAGCAAAGTTCCTTGATTATTACGCCTGAATGAGAGTATAGTTCCTAGCCATATCGGCCTAGAAAATCGCAACTTTTCATTTTCCATCAGTCTTAGTACACGATGTAACTACAGAAGAGTCAAGCTTTAAATAGGAAAATTATCGAAACTCTTTGGTCATTTTTGATGACCAAATGCTAATGGTCTAATCCGATTCAATGATCTATGCTAAGCTAAGCTAAAAGTGCTACCGCCAGACCCGGAGATCGGCCGAATGGATTCGAAAACGGTAAAACTCAACTGTCTAGGAGAGCTGTAAAATGAGCCTATTTCCAAAAAAAGTGGAGTGTTCCTTTAAGGCCTAGTGTAACAAAAAATCTACCTGCAGTTACATTTACCTGAATACTTATTTGGGGTGTCAACAGATGATGATGATTCAAAGTCACGATGTAAAAGTTTGGGTAAATATTCTGAAATATTATTAGAATTTTTAAATAAACTGTTTTTATTTAATATATTTAAAAAAAGTGATGTATTCCTATGATGGCAAAGTTGAATTTTCAGAAGCCTTTACAAAACACAATAACCAAAAAAAAAAACAACAACATTGAACAAAAAGGTCCAGTCCATTGCAATACATTTTGCAATCACACTGGGCAATCTGTTAAAGACTTAGTGGTTAAAAATAGCTTAGTTTTGATAAATTCATCTTGACTCTGGAGACCCCTGCATTCTGTCTCGATTCCTGTGTGAACAAGCTCCTTACCGATTTTGTGCTGCCTTCTTTTAGTAAGTGTGGTTTGGCAAGGTGTGTTGTATTAGCAGCTGGGTGTAGACTGACTGCTGTCTTGCGAAACATTGTGTTTAGGTGATACTTCAAGCTTGAATTTAACCATTCCTCATTGCCGAATTCAAATATGTTTCATTATTAAATGTTGATTTTTATTGCATTGTTGTCAGAATTAATTGGACTATATTAGCGTGTTAAATTAACAGGCCAAAATACTGCATAATTATAAATGCATAATAACCATAAATGTTAGTTCTTTCTCTTTATATTATAATTGTGATTAATAATGCGGGTTAATAGAATGTACATTATTTTGTGCAGGTCCACTACCTGTCATCTTTATGTAGGAAAGGCTTCCAAAACAAGCGGAGAGCTGTGTAGAAGAATTACAGCCCCAGATTTAGTTCAGTGTACGGTTTAGCTTGTATGTGCGTTTCAGTCTTTGTATAAATGAGAGCTTGTGTAAGTTTGTGCAGGTGGGCGTTGTGCCAGTCAACAGATGTGCTCTCTTTTCATGCCAACAGCACACAGACACTCATCATATGATTATTCCTTACCATGTGCTCAGCAGATGGAGTTTAGCAATGCTAAAACTCTGAAGAGCTTTGTTCCAACAGGTTCGAAGTACACAATCAACAACAGTGAAAATGTGAAAGAGAGTGTTTTCCTGACTGAGCGTTTTTTTTGTGTGTGTGTGTTTGTTTTTTTGATAAAGGAATCAATAGTCTCTTATCCTGCATTTCTCTCTGTTCATCAGAGAGCTAAAGAGCTAAAGAAACAGGGCTTGGAGTAAAAGAAGGGCGGTTTCTATGCTAAATCTCCTTCATTCCCCTCTCTCTGAATACCAGCTGAGAGGGGTTGAATGAGGGAGAGTGTGTCGGTGCGTGATGTCTTTTTGTTCTCTCTCCAGCTCTGTCATTGTGTGTTGTCATGATAATGAAGGCGGATGGAGGCAGCAGTGGGGTGGATGGAGGAAGTGTTGGTGGGCACCTCTGTTGTATAGCGTTATACGACACGAGGGCTTGAGCTTATAATAATCAGCTGACTGTCATGTTGTTCCACCTGCATTATTAGTGGTGTTTGAAGATAAGCATCACTGTTATTATTATTGCCCATACTGAGGGTTAGGGATTTAAACAAACTAACCCTACTCACTGTGCTAAGGACATGAAAAATAAGTCATACTTTATAGTTTGTTGTGGAGAGGTATGATATTTATTTTGCTAGGTGATCAGGCTTATCGTTTTTAATGAATATTCATTTTTGATTTTCTAAAATTCTTAGCTGTTTAAAAGCTTTATAACACAATTTGGATATTTGTTACTGTGTATGCCAGCTATATTGAGTGTGTTATTTTGGTTGTGCATGTTAATGTGTGTGTGTGAAAGGTGTTAACATCTCTCTCTGTGTAGGTGTTGCGGACTCATGTGATGGTGCGCGTGGGTGGAGGTTGGGACACACTTGAGCATTACCTCGACAAACACGATCCCTGTCGCTGCGCTGCATTCGGTGAGATCACCACTTGTATCACTTCCTGTCTCTGAGCTGTGAGACTTACTTTAATTTTTCAACAATACTACTCATGTTTCTCACGTCTGATTGTTTACTTTCTTACAGTATCACACCATCAAGTTCTACGAGTTTTTGTTTCTAGTGTTTTGTGTTTAATGAGGGTTAGTCCCTTCATTATTCGACACTAATAGTGTTACTCAATCTGTCTTTGAACGTTTACAACAGATTGGAAAAAGCTGCCTCATTTCATATATTCATACATTGCCATATTCTTATATAATCCATATATTACCGTACAAATTCCTGAAAAAAATATACAAACACCTTTGCTGACCAAGGCTGGATTTATTTCATCGAAAATACAGTGAAACAGTACTATTGTGAAATATTATCTGAATTTAAAATGACTGTTTTCTACTTTAATATATTTTAAAATGTCTTTTATTCCTTTAATGGCAAAGCTGAACTGCCAACAGCCATTACTGCTGCCATGTAATCTATCTTTTTTTTTTTTTTTTTTTATCATAGAATTTTTATTGTTGCAAATTGCATTTTTACATTTTATATCACCCCACCCACCATATACAATCTTACCCAGCCCTAACAAAGCAATCCCCAATTAGTACACAATAACAACTGAAGAGAAAAAAAAAAAAAAATATATATATATATATATATATACATATACACACACTCAATATATATCAATACTCAATATATCTCCACTCTATCCACGTCTAAGATTTGTAAATCATTAAAGAATGTGATAAATTGTTGCCATTTTTCAAAAAAAGATTCCCCCCTACCTCTGATATTGTACTTAATTTTTTCAAGTTTTAGAAAAAATACCAAATCTTTGAGCCAAACTGAAATAGAGGGGGGTTGAGGGGAGGTGTAATCTATCTTTAAGATTAAAAAGTTTTAATTACATAAAACAATCTTACTGACCCTTTTGAACAGTAGTGTACAAGACACATAAGAAGTCTTTTTTCACTTTTTTTCCATTTACATGTGTATTAGGTTTAAAAACAGCTATGATGTTGAAGTTCATCATTTTTCTTGTGAATATTAAAAGAGCTAAATGATGCCTTTCTTTGACCTCAACAGCTCACCGGTATCAGCAAGCTAAAGCGAGTGGCCAGGGTCCTCACAGTAAGAGCTCCAGCGCTCACTCCTCCCGCTCCACAAGCCCAGGACCTCACTGGCGCAATGAGGGCATAGCACCCTACAAAACCTCAGACAGGCGCTCTTTGGACCCTGTGTTGGGCACCACGGTGCATTCTTCTCCATCACGGCCTGGCAGGTCCAACCGTGCAGCTGTACCTGTGGAGATGGAGACTAACACAGGGCGGCCCACGACACTGCTGCCTCGGCCGCCACGAGACAGATCAGAACCACGCCACTTTAATCCTCTCAGGTCAGTGCAGGTGTGTTTGGGTGTTAAGCAGTGTGTGTGTGTGTGTGTGTGTGTTTGTGCATGTTTACAGTTCCTGGGAAAGTACCTAAAATAGAAAAGTACCCAAAATCACACTGGAATCAAAGACACCTAGAAAATGAATGTGAAAGTCAACTCTTATTTAAGAAAATTTGCTGGGGATATAAGAAGTGTAAACACGACTGATCATGCAAACACTACCTGAAAAAAATTCATACATTTTGTAAATATACATTTTAAGAAGGGACTTTGAAAGAAAGTATATATTTCATAATGTATTATGTTTATTAATAATATAAAAGTTTTTTTTTCCTAAGACATGAAAAAGCTGATACCTTCTCCAGACAGAAAGAAATATGAATAGTAATAAAAAGAGAGAAAAAATTTAAGAAAAAACACAATTCACAGAATCATTATATGCATGCATGGATATGGAGAGAATGCAATCCTTGTATGGGAAGAACTGAAGCTTGAAGCGTTATGACTGGGACACTTGCATGGTTGCGTGTTTGTACAGTTGTTTTGTCTGTATAGATCCCTCAGGGTGTCTGCCATTTGCTCACACTGACCTAGTTATCTCAAGACAAATTATAGTACTCTGTTTGTGCACTGTACCTTCACAATGAGCTGCATCTTAAGGCAACCGTGCACATGCACACAAACAAATACACACACACAAACACACAGATTATTGCAAGCAGATTTGAACTAATCCCAGGTGACATTGTCCTGACATCTATCCTTTTTTGTCCAGTTTGTGACTCCCCCTTGTGTTAGAAAAGAATAATTACAATTTTATAAGGAGACAATCACAGTGTTCTCTTTGCCTAACTATGCAAGTGATAACTTGTTTTGGATAAATTTATTTTTTCCAGAGCAAACGGACAATTATACATATTTTTATTTATTTATTATTTTTCTTTTTAACAACCGACTGAAATTGAATGTTTAAACATGACTATAAAAACTCCATGTTATGCATTACTGCACACTTAGAGTAGTGAACAAATAACTCCTAAACATCCTGAAGTTTGAAAAGGTGCTTCGTTATTTCAATCAGATGGCATAGTTGTACGTCAGTGTGTGCAGCCAGGACATTGTATAACTAGACCATGAACAGCTTGCTGGTTTATCTTGGCTGTGTGGCTCAATTTCCTTAGGCTGACTAATGATGCAGGCCAAGCGTCAGAGCAGCACACTTTAACACTTGCACTCCCAGAGCTGCAGGTGAGGCAGACTGGATTACTGAAGATTAGGGTAATCTCAACCCCCAGGTCTGTCACTGCAGAAACTGCTCAGAACATTGTTTATGCATCTTATATTACAGAACCGGACTGTCAGGGTGTGCGTATTTCACTTTCTTGTCTATAAGAGTGTGCATTTGAATACAATCAAATGAGGGCAGAATAGGGAAGAACTTTTACTGTTCTTAAGTGTATCTTAGGATCTGGAAGTTCTAAATTTAAGAAATGATTTTAAAACAGTGATTTTATTCATATGCACACTCTGTTTGTAGTGTTTTGTCTCAGTGTACACAAGCTGGTCTTTAAGGTTAAAGGAAAGAGTGATCTCAGCTTTATTCTGAACTTAGAAGTAGTTCAAGAGTGTGTGGAAAGAAAGTGTGTCTGTGTGCACGTGTTTGATAATGCTAGAGGATGAGTAATCTCTCTCTCTCCATTCCAATTTGATAGCTTTCTTTAATCCCAAAAAAATGGCTGCTGAGGATACAGCCGTGCATACAGTTCCCTGCATGCTTGGTACAGATTCTCCATGTTGTCAAAAGTAAAAAGTATCACTGTAAAATGGAAATCATGGAAATTATGTGGATTAGTAATTCTAACCAAGATACCCAAGACAGATTTTTTTTTAATTGATCAAAATTAAAGCATTAAATTGATCAAAAGTGACAGTAAAGATTTTTGTTCACCAAAAATTATTTTAAATAAATGCTGTTTTTTTAATGTTCTATTCATGAAAGAATTCTCAAAACACGTGTTACTGTTTTCAAAAAAATATTTATCAGCACAACTATTTTCAACGTTGATTAATATGAAATGTTGTTTGGGCACCAAACCGAATTCTCATTATGATTTCTGAAGGATCATGTGACATTGAAGACCTCTGTAAAAACAGCAGTGCCATCAAAGGAATAAATAACATTTTAAAATATATTAAAATAGTAAACAGATATCTGAACTGGTATTTTATTTTTTACTATATTTTTGATCAAATAAATTCAGCCTTGATGAGCATAAGAGACAATTTTCAGAAACATTAAAAAAATCTTACTGACCCCAAACTTTTGAACGGTGGTGTGTATGTGACACAAAATATGTCAAAAATATCAGACAGTAACATATTTGAGATTTAGGTCTCATACATCCTAGTGTCTATCTTAATCTTTCTCTTTTTACTTTTACACACAGGAATAAGGAATCTCTTCTCCCGACTCGCAGGCTATCAGGAGATAGCGACTCTTCCACAGCCTCGTCTAAAGGTGGAGGAGGAAGCACAGGAGGAGGACGCTTCTCTCTGGGTACACGGCATGCTCATGGAGACGAGGTGGTTCTGCTGGTGAACCGTAAGGAAGGGAAACACGTTATTGAGCGTCCTGGAGCAGGAGCACAGATTCCAGCCCTGAGAACCCCTCAGACCCGTGCCCGCAGTGCTTCCAGAGAGCGCTCTGCACCACAGTCCACCTCAATCCTGAAACCTAGTCCACCACAGGGCCCAGCAGAGGTACATCGAACATCCCGCCCAGAAAGAGGCAGGTCACTGGGGCCCGAAGGTCCAAGGAAGCTGCAGGCTCCACGCTCTCTCAGCCAGGGCAAGACTCCTAGAGCCCGATTGGCTGATGTCAGCCCTGGATCATCACCTCGCCGCAGAGACCCTCAGTCTCTTTCAGTAGATCGGAAAGAGGAACTGAGACCCAAGCACATGCCCGCAGCATCCTCAAGAACAAGTGGAAGTTTGGCCAGGAGACAAGCATCTTCCTCGGCCTCTAACTCACCTGTGAAAAGCTGTGCCAGCGGAAGTCCTGCGAAAAAGGGGATGGTAACGCCACAACCCCCTGCGCCTAGGTCACCTTCGACTGGGAGTCGAAAGTTGCTTCCCCCTGTCACACAGCCAGGACGGCGCTCTCCGCATTCTTCTCCACGATCGAGTCATCACCACCCACCACGTTCCCCTCGATCAGCGCACAATGCACGATCCGCAGGGAGAGACCAAAAAGCTTGGGCAAATCCCTACAACCAGCAGCAGGAGACTCAGGAAGATAGTGGTATTTTTAGTTTACACCTGCTGCCAAGTCTGGACCCTCAAAGGGAGCAAGACTTATATCGCAGCTTTGAGGCCGAGTTCCTGGCCAACACGCAACAAACCAAGGCTGTGCAGGGTAAAGCATCCACTGGAAGGGAAATGAGGTCGCTACAGCTCCCTGTCTCCCAACAAGGTTTAGCGGTGCTCCCAAACTCTTCGGGTGACACTAATGTTACTGACTCGGCTTACTCTTCTTCTAACTCTTCAACGTCTTCTCTTATTGTCGGAGGTAAGGTAGGACTCCTACCTGATTTGCGAGAGTCTAAACGGACTAATCCTCGCACATGTCCACTCGAGGACCCTCCCGCCCTTCTCCATAGCCAGATTCGTGGAGGCCTCCCCAATGGAGGGCTCCTGGAGGGAGAGCGATGGGGTGGCAAAGGAGGAGGTTTTCGTAAGCTCCCCGCCATCTCCAGCTCCACAGAGGAAGGAGAGGCCTCAAATCCAGGCCTGTCAAGGTCAGTATGTCTCCCCATAGGCATCAGTGGGAGCCTCCCTTTGACGGAGGTGCCAATGGAGAGCCAGCAGGACCTGGTGGAATGGGCTGGGGTGGAGGGAGATGTACCACAAAGCAATGACAATGCTGACCTGCCACTTCCTGAGTCGTTTCCCTCCCCTCCGCCACCTCTAGATGACTGTTCTTATCAGGACTCTTCCAGTGAGAGCTCCTCCATGTGCTTGAGTCTGAGTGAGCCTCCATCCGAAGGTTCCTGCACTCCTCCTCTTCCGCTGGCCAACGGGGATACGGAAGACGCGGTCGTCCTTTGTGCCAAGAAAGGTCAAAAGAAGGCAGAGAAGGTGCCCTCAATCTACAAGCTCAAACTGCGGCCGCGGATAAGACCCCGCACTGACAACAGACCCGAGAACAGCCCGTCTCGCATCCCTACACCTGTACGATACAGGAATCATTGTCAGCAGTCTCCTGCCAATTCGTCTCCTCTCCAGACCCCACCACAGTCCCCACGTTTAAACAATCACCAACCCTCACACAAAGCTCTGCATCAGGCCTTTGCTGACCTCATCCAACCCCAGCAGTGTTCCCCAGCTATGGGCTCTAGAGAGTGTGCCTATTCTTCAGAGTCCAGCCTAGACAATGAGGCCTGGATGTAGTGAATGATGATGATGATGTATACAGGCAACTGACCTTCGCTCAGCATATACAGCTTTAAAGTCAGATTAAAGCAAAAAAAAAGCACATTTGTAAGACTAAGAAACAATGCACATCTGACTGTTGTGTACAACATGTAGCAGGATGCTGGAATCCTTACTGTCATTTCACTGGAGGCATAGATGTGTCCTAAAGTGGCTAAGAACATACAACACTATTCTTGACATCTTGGACCGACATAGCCTGTTCTGAAGATAATCTGAGAGCTACTGTACATGCACCATCTGAGCTATGTTTAATTTCGTTCAAGTCATTTTTCCTTTTAGATTTGTTCAGTTTGAGAAAGGAAATGACTGCATTTCCCTTTAGGGATCTGTAGTTTTTAATGCCCTCATGACCTGTTTTTGAATTCATTACATGAGGAGATTTTAACTGGTAAAGTTTTCATTTGGTGGAAAGAAGTGTAAAAATCTTATTTTAATCAGGGAATTGTAATATACCGAGTATACTGTATACTGGAGAGTAAGATGGTGGAATCATTTTGGTGTAATTTTATGACAGATTTTAAGACAAACGCCTAAATGACGTTTTGACCATACTTCCATGTGGAATCTAAATGATCCAAATTGGAAATACAGTTAAGTGGCTGTACTGTTGTTTTAGCCCAGGCTAAATAGGATGGCATATCAACTTGTTGAATCGGTTCTCTCATAAACATTTACGAGAGGACATAATTCACACATTATCTGTGCAACATCACCTTGGCAGACAAACAAACCTTGCATTTGTTTATTTTCTGTAAAAACTAATAGGGTTAATGTATAGGTTTATATGTAATATATGTTCATTTGCTTAAATGTGTGGTAGTGTAATGTAAATATAATTATTATTAATTGACTTTAATATTAATGTACAAAATGTATGCTGTTTATTTCAGTATGGTAATTCTGCCTTAGCTATGCAATGTTGCTATTGAATGTTGCCTTGACAAATTTTCTTGCCTTAAAGTAAGGATGAGAAGCTGTGTTTGTGAAGTAGAGGTGAAGAGATGGTGTGTGTATGTATCTGGGTGGTAGAGAATGTTTGTTATACTCGATGGATCATGTGTTTTGGCCTATTGTTAACTGTGAGACAATCGCACATGTTTAAGGTCACAGTAACAACAAGATCCTGCTTTATCAGCGTTCCTCTGTTTAAAGTAAATTGCTTGATTTATCTGCAAGTGAGAAATGAAGGACATTTAATTAAAGATAGTGCCATATTAAACATCAATAGGATGTTTTCAAAATATGGAAATCATTACAAACTATGTATAGAAATGTAATCATTCAGGAAACCAGGCCCTTTTATTGTGAAAAGCCATATTGAGTCCAAACTGCTTATGAAGTCCATTGTCCATTTTCCATTTTCCATAGTCATCATCGGCAGACATAACGTTTCTTTTAAAGCTTTATGGCGCCACCAAGTGGTTGATTTTTTTTTTCTTTTTATGTTAAGCTGATTGTTACCGGTGATGTTTTGTGTGACTTGAAAGTATAATATGAAAGTCTGACTTGAGAGGGTGATTATAAATTGCGTTTTTTTTTTAAACCTTCAGACACATCTAATCTTGAATTGGTACCGGTAGACACCATTGCATAAAATAGGAGAAAACATTGACTCCACTTAAATGAATTACACTACACACATATTGGTTTGGCATTGGATTGTTTATTTATATTAAATGAGTAAGTTATTAAGCCTTGTTGATTGGTTGTGGGTGAACTGTTTTATCATAAAGGGACAATGTTGTATGTTACTAAATGAATGGATGAATTGTTTACTTTTGGTATGTTCTCTTTCGGAGGCTTTATACAGTACTGCCGTGTATTTATGAGCTCAAGTGTTTTATTGAGAGATGTTCTGATGTTTGTTGTTTTAGTGAATCAATAAGGGCCAGAAAAAGTGAGAGAGATTTTATGGAAATGGATTTCAGTGTTCTTTTTTTGCCTCAAGGACTGCAACCATAGGATATTCCTGTTAGCATGGCCATTGACACTCCACAACACCTCTTGTATAAAAGCTGCAATACAATGCATCACTGCACATTGCTTTTGTGTTCATTGCCGTTTAAATGTCTGTTGTGACAATTTAGAACAATGTTAAATTTCTCAAATAGGTATAAATAAGGACAGTAGAGCTTTCTGCGGTCTTTCAAATTATATTAATGGTTGCTGTGCCTAATTCTCACTTCAGTCACATATACACACTACACATTCAATTATCTTTACAGTATCTAATTATTAACTGCCATACATTTGTACAGTTAACTCATTTTGAGCTCCAGTCGTATTTATTCTCTTCTGCTTTCCAAATATTTTTTTTACAGAAAGATGTTTCTTTTCTGTGATGACATTCATTATGCGTTTCTAATCACATTTAGACATTTAAAAAAAATAATAATTTATTGCATGGATGGGTTCTGATTTCTTTTTTCATTATTGACATCAGTACTACAAGAGTGTAGATTCACATGTTTTATTTACTTGAGCGAACCCCACTGATTTGCATTATGCAAATAAGATGTTCAGACGTGATCTACAAAATGCATGTTGAATCTATGTCATGCTCTGGTTTCAGTAAATGAAAAGGCTGTTGGATGATTTGAAATCTGAATGTGTATTGATTT
>JAFVLL020034267.1:0-49351 GCA_021397915.2 Tor tambroides
CATTTTACTCAGATTTTCAGAGAGAAATGCACAGTACAACATTTGCTGCCTTCGTCCTTAAATAAGGGCCACTTGTTTGACACCAGTTTTTTCACTGAATGATTTACCTCTCTAATTAAACTCCACACTGCTATTATTTTGAACATGCACATTGCAATTAATGATTCAGTTACACAGAATCAACAGTATGCATGTCATGACTGTTGGGTCTGTTGGTTTCCTATTACTCTACCACACCTACTAGTAAAATATTTGCCATGTAGAAATATAATTTCTACCAAAAACAGTGATTGATCTGGTTAGTGATGTTGGACTGCTATTATTTTGAACACAACTGTATATTCAAGATAGTTGTAGAAATATATTGAAAAAAAAAACCTATGCTATACACACTTATATGGAAAACCTGATATAAAATGCTCTTATAAAAATATTTTAAAACCAGTTCTTCATTCATCCCAGTAGAAAACAAACTTTTTAAATAAAAATCCAAAATGCCTCTCTTCTTTTTCTAATTAGATCAGTATCACCTCCTCTTACGGGAATTTTTATATGTTTGATACCAAAAACTAGAAAGGAAACACAAGATGATTGCATTCTTTAAAATGTTTTACTGCTGTTTAAGTAGTATCACCTCTTTTTATTGAACTCCTGTGTTGTGCTGCCTGTGTGCTGTTAATTATAGATTTTTTTTTTTTTTTTGAAGTGGTGTTTTTTGCAGTTGACAAGCATTTTTCACCTGCGCATAATACTTCCATCACATAAATGTAAAGCTCTGGCCTGCCATCTTGACTAGTGTCTGTCCCATGCACACATGAGTGTGTTATTTTACACTATGTTCAGTTTAATTCAGTACTTTAAAATGTTTTAATGCAAATTATTTAAAGTAACTCACATTACTTCTGAAAAAAAGTAACGCAAATGTTAATGTGTAAATATATATAGTAATGCACAACTTGTTACTTCAGAAAAAATAAAAGTAATCGCATTCCCCCCAACACTGGTTATAACTGTTACTTATTGTAGTGTTATTGTAAAATGAAAGGAGATCACACAGTTCCACTTGCAAGGTATTTATTAGCATTAGACTGCATTATATTACATACATGACAACAGCTGTAATGCTTTCAGTTAAACTGTCAAGGAACAATCAAATATACATTAACAGAGCTCAACATTTTCTTCTGAAAATGTAAAATGTTATTTTTATGTCTTATTCTTCCTTGATATATTTCTGGATCCAGGAGAGAAAGTCCTCATCAAAATGAAAGGAAAGAGATCCATCTGGATTGATGGGAACATTGAAGGGGAGAGAAATCGCCATTCTTGACAGTGTCATCTAGTACAGCAGGGGGAAAAAATGAATTAGTTGTGTTTTCTTTTTATATCTTGATGAGATATAATAATTTAAAGGGAAACTATTTCACCTCTGGAGTCTTGGCAATGACATTCAAGGACCTCTGAGTTGGCAAGGCTGCAGTAAGTTCAATCTCTTTCTCACTGTTCTTGGCTCTTTCAAGTCTGAATCCCGCTTGGAGAGCTGCCATAGGGATGTGTTTGGACAGCCTAATTGGGATAGGATACACAGATAATAATTATTAAATCAGTGTCATTTTCTATATTACTTCATACATTTGTTGTTCTGTGCTGATGAACATTACTTTTTAGCATAGGTGGTGACAATAATTGGCACCCTCTGCCATTCCAGCTCTAAACGCACAGCAGGGAATTCACCCAGTACACCAGCCTCAGCTTTAGCAGTGACTGCATACTGCCGGCACTCTGGACCCCAAGCAACCCTGGTCTGAAAAACAGATTTATGCTCACTTTAACATGAAAAATATATCCCAACGATTAATTTTTTTAGCTATTCTTCCAGTCTTACAATGACTTTGTGCTTGCTCCGTAAAACAAAATTAACACAGATCTTCTGGTTGTCATGTTCATCAATGGAAGTAAAAACAAGTTGCACTCTTGCAGTTGATTTGTCAAAGTAAGCAGCAAATTGGTAGCCCCGCGGCTTTTGGTCAGCTGTAACAGCACGGGCAATAACAGCAAAAACGAGGAACTTATCCTGAAAGCATAAATCATACAAAAATTAAATGGACCATATTTTACCTTTGTGTTTTGTGTTATTATGATCAAACAAATGACACTAACTGATTCACCTGTTTCTGGATACACCCTAAACTAGCTCTGGCACTTCCACTGCTACCTTCCTTTGAGGCACCATGGGGTGCCAAGTACTGCAAGTAAAATAAGGTTGTAAGCATAAGTCTGATCATCTACAGCAACTATATTGTTACCAATATTATTTTTAGTAGTTACCCGATCTTTGTGGAATTTCCTGAAAGGCTCCATGATGGTGGCAGTCTGAAAATCCATATAAAATGACTCAGTGTAAATTAATATACATTCTTATGACACATACATTGGTGATTTAACCAACACATGACATTCCTTGTCCTCACCCCAGTCTTTTGAGACCTGGACATGGAGGAGCTTGAACTGTCGCTGCTGCTTCTGCTGCTGCTGCTGCTGTTGCTGCTTCTGCTGCTGCTGCTTGTGCTTTCAGAAGAGGAGGTCCTGCTTCTATCTTCAGTTTCCAGGATTTGCTTCAGTTTCAACAGGAAACCCTTTCCTTCTGGAGTCTCCTCATCAATGATTCTGATTTGCTTAGAGAGCCTCTCGGAAGCTTTAGGCCCAAACTGGACTTCAAGCTCCAGTCTTTCAATAGCAGGACCTTCGGCTAAAGCCAAAACAACAGACCCTTAATTATAACTTTATCTGAAATCCTTGAGTTTCATGAATGTAATAATTTCTTTAAGTATACCTCTTGCCACTGTAGCACGGGCTGAGTGTTTTCCAATCATGTAGAACAGAGGAGCATTTTTGATAAAAGCAGCATTGCGAGAGTGCACCTCAACGCATCCCTTGATTTCAATGTATGGGACAGCAAGACAGAGAGTCTTGTCAAATGGAGCAGGAGCTCTCAAAGAATCCCCAGATGGCATCTCAGAGGACTGGAAAAAAAAACATATCAAGAAGACTTTCCACTTCGGAGCTTGAAGCAAAAGTTTTTTCCAAATGTATATTTAAAGCTTACCAAATCACCAGCATAAGAATTTTGGGGGTTTTGCAGAGAAAACTCAGGTACAAAGGGTGCAATCCTTTCAGCACTAGGATCTTCAATGTTTCTGACCACAGCAAATGTCTCAAAGCTGTCATAAAATTAAAAGACACTTTCACAAAAGAGCAGTTGTGACAAACAACTTTTTCTTCACTGGCATCACTAAGGTTTCATTACCTCACAGCAGCGATATGTTCAGGAACCTCAACAGGTAGAGCCTCCACCTTGTAGTTGCCCTTGAGAATGTCTGCTCTTACAGCCACTTTTCCAAGAGCAAATATACGGATCTTTCCTCTCATCATAACAGCAGCTTGGATCAAGGCAGTGTTCACTCCCATCACAGCAAAGGTCTGGAGAGCAATACTGAAATAAGAATAAAGGAGATTGTTTGTAAAGCGATTGTTGTGTGCATTTTATCTCATCTCTATGAATGTAGCTGTAAATGTGTACCTTGCTCTAGCTTCAGCTTGGAGTTGAACATCAGTCTGCTTCAGCTGCTCAAAAGTCATAGTCTCAATCTCCTCAGGGAGAGGAGGTGTAATGGTGGCCTGAACTAGAAGGATGAATGGAACAACATCAACCTAAGCAATGACCCCCTCATATCAGAAGAAAGGATATAAAATTATAAGAAAAAACATACCATTGACACTCGCAGCAGCTACAGCAGCAGTGTACAAACTGAACTCCATGGGCAAACCAACTGCGGTTGGCAAGATACGACGCACTTCAGCTGCAAGCAGGGGTTTGGCATACTGAAAGGCAATTCCTTGTTGCAAAGCTTCAAGTGCCCCCTTCAACAGTTGACGTGCTTCGGGTCCAGTCACAACCTGGGGATAGTGTTTATGAGAATCTTAATTCTAATTATGAGAATTATTTGTGAGACAGATCTAAAAGAAAAAAAAATAAAAGATTAGAGATAAACTACTACAGAATACCTGTATAGCTTCTTCAATGATGGTCTTGTCAATCTTGACAAAAGCCACTTCTTGTCCAAGTAATTTGATGTAGGCTGAAGCCAATGGCTGATTTTTTGGTAAGTCCTTCCAGTTTGTGAGCTTAAGGTGTGAAACATAAGTCATACACATTTTGTCTATGTCATGATTATTATATTTATAAGTATAAAATTACACAGTACACTGGACATGAAAACGTACTGCTCTCAGGGTGCGCTTAATCTTTGTGATACGGTCAACACTTTCATCTGCAGCAGGAGATTTCAGAAGAACCTCCTGGATTCCTTCAGTTCTCACACCAATCTGTTTGAGAGCATGAACTGAGTGAAGGCTAAAAAGATTTTTAAACCATGAATCAGATTTTTTTTAAAAAAATGGTTTGCCCACCTCAAGAACATCAGCAGCAGCTCCAGCCAGATAAGCACGTGCTTTAGCTACAACAGCTCTGGGCAGGATGGTGGCAGCATCATTGATCATGTAGGCACTGCCAGCAGCTCCAACCATAAGTGGACCTGCACAGAGACATAGGTAAGAATACAATTACTGCAATCATCTGTCAGGAGAATTTTTGTATGTTTTAAGAATCACCCAACACACCATTTCTTAGCTCTTTTAAAAAATTTACAACACTTACTATGATAGAAGTCCAGCTGAAGGGCTCTGCTGAAACGGAAGCTAAGTCTGTCTAGCTTGCGGCTCATGAGCTTGATGGCAACATTAGCTGCACCAGCACTGAAATAGACAACCATTATTACTTGTGACTTATGCTCATTTGACATGATATATGACATTTATGAAAAATGGCTTGTTTTTCTTACACAGCTGCCATATCAGGAGCAGTCATTCTGGTCAAGGACTTGATGTGGGAATAAGCAAAGCTCACAACATGCATGTTAGTTTCAGTCTTCAAAGCACCAGCAAGACTGGAGACAAGAGCCACGGATGGCTTGGCCTCAAACAACACAATACAAGCAACCATGCGCAGTTCTGGGTGAAGAGATCTTTCCAATACAAGCTGCAGGGCCACTGGCTGAACCTGTGGCAAGAAACAAGGTCAGTTTATTATTGGAAGAACATGCGTCGTTTTACAGTAATTCATTCCTACAATGTCTGACACTTGCCAGCTTGGGTTCTTTCTTGGCAATGTTCCTCAGGGCCAAGATGGCATCAACCTGGACTCTAACAGGCAGAGATGAAGCTGCAGATTTCAGTACAGGCAGGAGCTTCATGATGGGTTTAAGACTAGCAGGGTGACCAGCATTGCCCAGAACTTTAAGAGCCAAAGTGATTTCAGGAATGTTATTCTTAGAAGTTGCCTCTGCAGCAATATCATGGATAGGCTGAGGAGATTGAGGCACATACAATTAGACAAATATTAATAAGTAAGTGACTGGTAGAAACGTAAGACTTAATGTGAGTTTACCCTGAGGAGCTCAGCAGAGCAAGTGGGAACTGCAACACAGTGCTTGGCAATCATGGAACCATATCCAAGCATTACAACTTCACGTAGAGCTGGGATTTTGGCAATTTTCTCATGCATAGCTAAACTCTGTTCACCAAGATAAAGAAAATATTCGTTTAAATTAGAGAAGATTTGAAGAACAACATTTTGAGTATAGTTAGATTTACTCACAGCTGTCAATTGGATGGTGTCTGAATCAGCAGAGACCATTTGCAGAGCAAGCACAAGAGCCTGAATGAACTCTGGAACCGTAAGTTCACCAGCTAGGAACTTCTCCTTGAGGAATTTTAAAGTGACTGGTGTGCCAGCAGAAGGAAGAGCATCCAAGAGCCAGCGCCTACCAGAGTCATTGTTTAAAATATATACATAATTAAAAAAAATTCTATTCATTTATTGCTGACAAATTGTACCTGTAAGCTGGTTTGTCCTTGAACTGGGGCCAGAAAGCCTTAATGTTCTCCAGGGTGGCAGCACGCAGGAGCTGGAGGAGCTGAACAAACTTAAGTGGAGCATCATCATGGACCATGTCCACATTGTTTTCAACAAGGTGCTTAAGGACCTCGATAATCTAGAAGAGAGTAAGAGCTAGTCTTAGTTGATGTCTTCAGCATGGATCAAAGGATTTGACTTGGAGATTGCTAAAGTAATACCTGGGCTGGTGCATCTCTGATCTTTATTAGTTGAATGGGGGTCTGAAGAATCTCAGTTGCAAACTCATATTGAAGTGATCCACGAGCCATGTAATCAGCTTTGACGGGATCAGCAGGCTCCTTCCCAATCTCAACAAAAGTCAAGGTTTGTCTGAAACAAATAATTATTTTTGAAACTTCAAGTTAAAGTAATGAAATGTGTTGGGAATATTGTTAGTTCATATTTCTCAAAGAGGATCAGTCATACTTTGCTTCCATCTGGGCAGCACCATGGATCTCATTGAAGGGTGAAAACTGATGCACTTCATGAACTGTTGCCTCAGAGATCAGTACACCAGTAGAAGACGGTTTCATGATGTAATTGTAAGTTGCAGTTTCAGTCAGACTCTTGACCCTCTGCTGAAAGAAAGGAATGTGAAGAATTTAACATTTTTTAAATTATATTGTTGAGGAAATATTTCAAGTCTTCCCAGTCTTGTTCATTACCTCTGTACATTCAGCAGCCTTCTCAGTGTATGCCAAGCCAACGTCCTTCATGACTCTGTCCTGGCAGTGGCTCAGATCCTTAGACTTGGTGACAGTAATGTGTTTGGCCTTTAGATCCTCACTGATGACATAGTGGGTCCTGCACACTCCCTGAACTCCAGCCTAAAAGGACGAGAAATAAATAAATAAATAAGACTGCATAACTCAAAAAGGCTTTCTTAATGCCTTCATAAATGTACTTAGGGTTACTTTCTCACCTCTTGCAGTTCATAGATGTTCTGGGTCTTTTTGAGGTTGAGCTGAAAGATGTTGAGGATACCTCTGTACAAGTTCAAGACTGTAGGGGAGACTCCTTTAGGGGCAAATACCTTTCCAACCACACCATTAGCATACTCAAACCTGATGGGAATCTGAAGCTGAGCAGCCAGTGCTGAGGTGAGCTTAGAGGCAGGAACAAATGGATCCTTGGGCCAAATACCAGCATACTCGTGGATTTGAGGGTCCTTGAGCTGTAAGGGGACATTTTCCATTGAAATGAGGGCACTGTTGCTTTTAACATCCAATGATGGCATTGTTTGTTGTTGTTTTCTTTAGTGTGATCTGAAATCTGCATTTTTTAATGATCTTTACCCTCATCAGGAAGATGTTCTTGCTGACGGCACTGAGGTGAACCTTGCTGTTGACTTTTATACCTGCTCTGGCCAGACCTTCTTGAGGAAGTCCGCCCAAGAGTTGAGCCTCATACTTGTACACATAGGTCTTGGCAGGGGCAAACTCAGGGACTGAAAAAGGTAGAGTATTTTTCAGAGTTTAAGCAAGAATGCAGTAGTTGTAAAAAAAAATTACCAGTTTAAACAAATCCAAAATTTCCAGTCTCATCCCAACTCGTCACATATTGACGCTTTGGACCAAGCGTCGCTTTTTGACGTTCAGGGTACCCCTTTAGCGTCACTTTTCGACGTGTAGGGTCGTCCATTGTTTTAAATAGGAAACACTTAGCTGTAAGGATTTTTCAATGTAAACAGTCAAAACAGTTGTATTTATATTACTTTATTTACACATTTATGAGCACATAACCCAACCCCTGCCCCTAAACCTACCATCTGTGAACAAAACGCAAGATATTGCAGGCAGATCCATCACGTCGAAAAGCGACGCTAAAGGGCTATCTTGAGCATCAAGGACCCTTCGCGTCGAAAAGTGACGCTAAAGGGGTACCCTGAACGTCAAAAAGCGACGCTTGGTCCAAGCGTCAATATGTGACGAATTGGGATGAGACTGTGTTACAATATTACTTACCAAGGTTGATCTGTTGACTTGCTAAAAGAAACAAATGAGAGAATACACTTTGAAAATTGCTTGTGTAATTTAGTTTTTAAAGAGGTCCTAAGTTTACATAAAGAAAAATCTTTTAGGAAAAGAGAAAGAGGAACATCTTAAATTCAAAACATAAAATTTCAGATTTTAACTTACCCACAAGGGCTACAGTCAGGGCAAACACAACAGCTCTCATGGCTGGTGGTTTGTGAAGAACACCTCAGAGAAATCAAGCTTTTGTAGTGGTTTCTTGCTGACCAGGTATTAATTTTTTAAAGAATTATTAACGAGGCCTTTGGTTGGTCAACTTATCTGAACATCAATATCAATTAGGTTAGGTTACCCTGACCTGTTATGTCATCCTCCAATCCAATGTCCAATGTCAGTTTTGAATGTGTTAAATTAAGTTTAAAAAGTTGAGGGAAAAGTACATTTTAGTTCTTTCGTACACATACATTTCAGAGAAGGATATATATGGCAGGGGAAAAACATGACATCAAATGTCTGTTTTTTTCTTTGTATTAAACAGTGGTTTACTGAACACATTGTGGCTCTGTCTTGAAATGAATTAAGATATAATTAAAATTTTGTTAAGGAAAAAAAAAGGAGCTAATGCTAATGCTGTAAACTATATAGAGAGTCCTACCTGCTTATTACAAGAATATTAAAGCTTACAATTAACAACAAAGCCTAAACTCTTAAATTAAATTGCAGTTTCATTTTAGACATACTGTAACAATCAACACTCAAATATAAAATGGTATAACAAATATTTATGGATGATATGACTGTATAAAACCATTTTTATTACTGAACTGACAAAATTGTAATGCAAAGATGTATGTTTACCTAAGGACAAGGACATACACTTTTACATAATGTTTAATATTATGATTCTATAAATGCTGCTATCATTTTTATCATTTAATAAATAATTGCTTTTTTTATGCAACTGAACGCCCTGTTAACGCCATTGTTTTTTTTTTTGTTTTTTTTTAATTGTCCTAATGCTTGAAGTCAATTTTTGGTAACACTTTATTTCGATAGTCCCCTTTAGACATTCTGCTAACAGTAAGTAACTTTGCAACTACATGTCAACTAGCAGTCATTAGAGTATTAGTAGACTGTCTGCTTAATATCTACTAAGACTTTATTTTGATGGGTCCACAACATACAACATACTGAGGATGAGAAACTTTGCAAGTATATGTCAACTTATTCTACTAACCCTAAACCTACCCTACTGAGAGTTAGTAGACATGTAGTTGCAAATTAATGAGAATTAGTTGACATGTAGTTACGAAGTTACTTATAGTTAGTAGAATGTATAAAGTGGACTAACGAAATAAAGTGTAATCAGATTTTTTTTTTATGCATTTCATACCCTGCACTTATTTGTGCCTGGTCCATCTACAGTGATCACTCAAAGCATGGGCCAGAAACTTTGTTACATATGTCACCAATAAGAAAGCAACACTCTATTAAACAGTATGTTCACAATTTAATTTTAGAATGTTATTTTATTTTAGAAATGTTGAAGCCTATTCTGCATGAAAACCATGTTTTTCCTAAATGCTGGCTACAACCACACTATCCAACTCAGCAGTGGACTACTTTATTGGAAGAGGCAATCAGAAATTTTTGTTATTCAGAGCAGAGGGTCACTCAGGAACATGGTCTCCACTGTCCTGTGGGTTGCTACTATTCTACTGAATAGCCCAGTCTTATTTGCATGCCAGAATTTCATTGTATATACACTTTGCGCCATTTTTTATTTAATTTTTTAATTTTTTATTTTTTTGCTCTCAAAGTACACAGTGTTGACAGATTTGGCATTAGACTATCAGTTTTAGGTTAGGTTACCCAAGGCTCATGTCATCAAAACCTGATAAAGTCAAATATTGACTCCTCAGTGAGGAGACACTGAGGACCATGTCACAGTTTTACTTGAAATATTTTCAATTGTTTATTTTAAAATGTATTATTTTTAATACAAATGATGTTTGCTTTTGAAATGTTTAGGAATATGTTTTTGTGACACAGCCAGTCAGGATTGTAATGATATGATTGACTTGTAGCAATTTGTTCTGTGGTCCTATATGTTCTAAGTAAGGGATAATCAACGGCTAGCCGTGCATTAAAGGATTTTAATGCACGACGTGGAGGCAAAGAACCGCCCAACGCGAAGCGGAGGGTGGTTGCCTCCGTGAAGTGCATTAAAATCCTTTAATGCACGGCTAGCCATTGATTATCCCGCTTATTCCATGGTCATTTGCCAAGATATAGACAAGTTAAAACTTGTATTGCTCTTTGCAGCGCAATATTTGACCGGAAGGGTAAAAGTGACGGTTATTTTCGTCAGTTAAGGCTCGTTAGAGGGGTCTCAGCAGAATGGTGAAGAACTTCATCAAGTTTCCATCTACAGTGGCAGAGCAAATCCTCATTAAACATAAATTCTTCGAGATTGCAGCATTTCCAAATGTATTGGGTGCAGTGGATGGGACACACATTGCCATTAAGGTAAATAATATGTAATACATGAATTAGTTAGATTAACATTATTTCTTTTTAACTTGCTTTCAACATTTTTCTTTGTAGGCACCATCTGATGATGAAGAACTGTATGTCAACAGGAAGAATTTTCATTCAATTAATGACCAGATAGTCTGTGATGCTTCATTGAAAATAACAAACCTTGTAGCAAAATGGCCTGGGAGTACCCATGATTCCTTCATACTCACCAACTCAGCGCTGGGTCAACAATTCAGTGAAGGTCAAATCTCTGATGGGTGGCTATTAGGTAAATAATATACTTTTTTTTGGCATATCAACCACAAATTAATTTTACATATTACACTGATTATCAATTTCAGTCTCATGTTTTCTATGTTTTTAGTAAATTCTATGCTTTTAATGTCTTCTCTCAAAAGTGAACACATGCTAAAAAAAGAAGAAAAAAAAATCATGAATAAATATTTTAGTTTGGGAATGCCATTGTTACGTTTGTGTTCAGTTAGCAGAAAATACCTGTGTTTTACAGGGGACAGTGGCTACCCCTTAAGACCTCGGCTGATGACTCCAATTCTTCATCCAGCATCAGAGGCACATGAAAGATACAACAGGGCACAAAGGAAAACGAGGGGAGTAGTGGAGAGATGCATTGGAGTTCTGAAATCTAGATTCCGATGCATTGATCACTCTGGTGGAGTGCTCTTGTACACACCTGAGAGGGCATGCCGAATTATTGCAGCATGTGTGTACTGCATAATTTATGCCAGATGCATCGTGTGCCACTTCCCAACATTGCAGAGGCCCCTGATGAGCCTGATGAGCCTCTGAGGGATGTAGAAAACCCACCAAACAACTCAGGAATGCAAGCACGCAATAATCTAATAGCACGACGATTCACCTGAGAAAAACTAATAATGCTTTACTGTTACTTTAAAAACACACCACATTCACTGTTACTTTAAAAACTTTACTGCATTTGTTCATAAAACATATAACACATTTGATTTTTCATATAAAAATATATTTTATTTTCAAGTAAATTATTACAATACAATCAAATTATTAAAATTCAGTCATAAAAGATATATTTATATTATAATATTATAAGATATATTTCTTGAACTACAATTCTGCAGAATAAATATTTGTATGTAATGTACATAATACATAATATTTGTATATAATAAATAAATATTTGTTGAATTACTGCAGTTTACGTTTCTTTATTTCTAGTGTTTGTCTCTCTATTTCCAGCCTCTCTCTTGCCACCTGAAGCAACTCCTCCTGAACTTTTCGGAGTACAGCAACTTCTTTCAGCAGCTTGGGAGTTTGGCACGGAGGAGGGTTGCCATCTAACAGGATCTAGGAAAAATTCATCTCAGGCTCCAGGGGGGCCTTAAACAAAATAAATGCAACTTTCATGACACAAATATGCAAAGATATACTAATTATAAAATTCATGATGCACAGATTACCTCTTCAACTTCTCTCTCACCAGCAAGGTGCAATGTGGAAGGTGAAACAACCGGCAGGAGCTCCAAAGTTAAGGTCACTGCATAGTAAATAAAGCATTACCCTTGGCACTTGCTGACTTGTTTGATGTAGGCCTACTGTGTTTGGGTTAAAACAACATTAAAAGTTATAATTTATAATTACGTTTTAACAGTTAAACAAACATTAAATCCGGCTATTGTAGATAGCGTATGTAACTAGCAATGTATCATTAAAAAAAAATACTACTAACTTATGTGAATAATAAAAACAATAAGCTGAATGTTCACTGTACCTAAACAAATGGGATAACTGCTTACCTTCTTCTGTATCCACACCGGATTTGACGCCTGTCACCGCTGTATCTCCGATGACTTACAGAACCTTCTCTTCAAATGCATCCAGAATAATAGACGGTGATCCACCACCTGTCATTTTTTGCTCCCTTGATCTCTCTGCTCCTTTTTTTTTTCAAGCCGACTTTAAGTCTGCCCATTTCTATTTCACCCCATCCACATCTCTGGAGTTGGCCACCGCTGAAACGGCCTCCGCCACCCGTTCCCATGCGCGTCGCTTACTTTGCATCGAGATACTGTTATCCAGTCTCCCAAGGAGTACTTTCTTCCTTGCGCTAATTTCCTGGATAAGAACCTCCATCTCTTGCCTAGTGAAGTTTTTGTTTCTTTTCTTGTCATCCATATCAAATTAGTTTATGCTTTTCTGCGAGTGAATTTCTCTTTTGACGGTTAAAGTCGTTAAACGAACACATCTCACGCGCTTTACATTCAAATACTTGACCGGGATGTGGCTGCTACTTTAAAACAGGATAATAAAGTGATACAATTAAAATGTAGCGGTAATTAATTTGTTGTTGCTTATTTATTTTTTTGTGACCCTGGACCACAAAACCAGTCTTAAGTGACTGGTTAACATTATCTAAAAGCTGAATAAATAAGCTTTCCATTGATGTATGGTTTGTTAGGATCGGACAATATTTGACCGAGATACAACTATTTGAAAATCTGGAATCTGGGGGTGCAAAAAAATCTAAATATTGAGAAAATCGCCTTTAAAGTTGTTCAAATGAAGTTCTTAGCAATGCATATTACTGAACAAAAATTAAGTTTTGATGCATTTACAGTAAGAAATTTACAAAATATCTTCATGGAACATGATCTTTACTTAATATCCTAATGATTTTTGGCATTAAAAAAAAAATCGATTTTTTGGCTATTGCTATTACGGGACCTCCTCTCTCAGGCGAACGGGACAATATGGCACCCCCGTCCCGAACTGTGGGCGCTTCACCTCTGGCCGCTCGACGGGAGCCTACCAGCCTCCCAGAGCGAGTGCTAAACACCATTTCTGAGGCTAGAGCCCCGTCTACAAGACGCCTCTATGCCCTTTAGTGGTCTGTTTTCTCCACCTGGTGCCTGGGCCGCGGTGAAAACCCGTCTACCTCTGAGTTATCGGTGGTTCTGTCCTTCCTGCAGGAGCTGCTGGATAAGGGACGTTCCCCGTCCACACTCAAGGTGTTCGTAGCAGCTATAGCGGCCTTCCATGCCCCTATAGCAGGCCAATCGGTGGGCAGGAACAACTCAGTTGTCCGCTTTCTGAGGGGAGCCAAGAGGCTGAATCCGCCTCGGCCCCTCACCGTCCCTACATGGGATTTGCCCACTGTGTTGAGGGCCCTGAAGGGCCCTCCCTTTGAGCCGCTACAGTCTACGAACCTTCGGTCACTGTCGCTAAAGACTGCTCTGCTTCTAGCACTAGCGTCGGTTAAGCGAGTAGGAGACCTACAGGCGCTCTCCATTAACCCTGCCTGCCTGGAATTCGGGCCCAACGACTCCAAGGTCGTCCTGAAACCAAGGCATGGTTATGTGCCCAAAGTGCTTTCCACTCCATTCAGAGCTCAGGTCATCACGCTCTCCGCGCTTCCTCCTTCTGAAGAGGACCGGGAGTTATCCTTGCTCTGCCCTGTCAGAGCTTTGAGGATTTACCTTGACCGTTCCGCCCCTTTTAGGCGGACGGAACAGCTCTTTGTTAGCTTCGGTAACCGCGCCAAAGGGCTTCCGGTCACGAAGCAGAGACTCTCTAAGTGGATAGTGGATGCTGTTACGCTGGCGTACTCTTCCTTGGGCCTTCAATGCCCCATTGGAGTACGAGCCCATTCCACCAGAGGCATTGCCTCGTCTTGGGCCTGGTCTGGCGGTGTGTCTATTACAGAGATTTGTGCGGCGGCCGGCTGGGCCTCGCCGTCCACATTTGCTAGGTTTTATAACCTGGACGTACCGGCCTTACAGGCCAGAGTCCTCTCTGCTTAAGTGGGCACACATACTACGTTGTGGGAACAATTCTGACGGAGAGTCCTTGACCGCGATGCGCTCAAGCTCTCTGGTTGGTTGCTTGCATACTTTCGGTCCTGTGAGCACCGAATATGTAAGAGTCATATGGAACGATCACCCAGGCCGGGCGTAACCTCTATGAGTTTAACCCGCTTTAGCCTTGGAGTATACTATTATGCTTCCCTATGGGCAATTGAGTGCTTAAGGAGGTATATTATGCAGTCGTTCCTCTACCGTAGCACGGCGTGATTGAATTGAGTTCCCATATGCGTCTTTATCAAGACGCAGTACAAGTGGAGTATCGACAGGGAACATACTCAGTTACTGTCGTAACCTCGGTTCCCTGAGATACGGAACGAGTACTGCGTACTTTGCCGTGCTAGGTAGCTGCACGACTCAGTCATCGCTTCAGTCGAAGCAACCTGAGGATCATATGGCGAAATGGCTGCTTATATAGCCAGAAGGCTCCGCCCATTCTGGCGGGCTTCATCGCCATAGGCTCGTGCAGCTCCGCTGTCGACCCATTGGTTCGTTTTCTACACACTGCACGAACCAATAGTCGTGCAGTTTCACTTCGTGATTGAATAAGGCTTCAGTTCAGGAGAAAAAAGGCTTTTTCCCATATGCGTCTTTATCAAGACGCAGTACTCGTTCCGTATCTCAGGGAACCAAGGTTACGACAGTAACAGAGTACGTTTCTATGATTGCATCTTAGAACTGAGACTATGCTTTATTTGGTTAGTTGACAAAGAGATATCAATTAGAGGTTAAGTTACCCTGGCCTCTCATCATGTTATCCTTAGGCTAAAGTCCACAGTGAAACATAGTATTCTTTTTCTAATTAAATATTTAATTATTTCATTTAATAATTCATTATTTCGTTTAACAATTTCATTATTTCATTTATAACAATGTCCAATACAAATATTTCAGTTTTATCAAGTTTTAATGAATAACTGGCCGTCACCAATAGTGAATAAAATACAATAGCCCCTGGATATATTTTCAAGGTCATTTTAAATGGTCATTTATTTATATACTGTATGCTCACACTCATTGAGCCTATCAAATTTTGAACCCTGTTCAATAAAGTTTTCAATAAATTAAAATTATGTTTTATTAGTACATAGCTGTAAATAGATAAAAGGTGAAACAGCTAACAAATCAAGAAGTCATGTTCATTGTTTTTAATATTGATTAACATCAAAATTGTCAATTAACATGATTGTCATCCAATTTTCATGCATGTAAGAAGAAAAATGCTTGGAAGTCATGAAACACTAGAAGTATATGGACCCATAGACATCATCATCATCATCATCATCATTATTATTATTATTATTATTATTATTATTAGAATTATTACGTGATGTTCAGGTGTAGAAGCCATGGTGCAGTGGTTGATGCATGTTAAGCAAACTCGAACAACCAAAATGATATATACCTTTGCAGAATGCACAGCATGTAAAAAAAATAAATAAATAAATAAAAAATACAATAACATTTTTAATTATTTTTTTTAAATGCACTGGACCTTTTAGACTTCAAAAATTTAACTGTTATAACAGAAAATAACTGATACTTTTAAAGAATTTAATAGATTTAGCAATGCTTCAGAGGGGGGAAAAAATTAATTTGTGGCATTTTGGTAGTCTTTTATTTATTTATTGCAGAGCAATATTAGTTACAAAGGTAACCCTTTACAATTGAGCTCTGTATGTTAACATTAGATAATGTATTAGGAATCAGAATTAACAATATTCTTCAAGGCATTTATTAATATTGGTTAATGTTAATTTATAAATGTATTATTTTTCATTGTTACTTCATAATTTATTAACTAATTTTAACAAATACTTTCATGTGTATGATAATGCATAGACGTCTGATATTGTTGTTTCCAATGAATACAACAATTGTTAAAGTAAATATTTATTAAAATGAAAAACACACATTTTCACAGATTTAGAATCTTTATATATATGCTGCAATTTTGCAACAGCAGTTAAACACACTCTGTACAGTGACAGGCCATGTGAGCTTCTGCTGTTTCTCTCAGATCTTCAGTCTTCTCATAGTTGCTGTTCATATTTGCAGAGGGGTTCAGTCTTAAGTCTAAAACAAAAGCATCAAAATTATACTGTAGCTATTGAACACATTGGTGAAATATTATCTGAAAATGTGGTGGACGGAGGTCTTACTAGAAGGCAGGCAGTAGTATCCGACAGTGATATGACTAGTCCTGTTTGGCAGACAGCCAGGCAGACAACGCAACACAGGCTCAACAGAGTAGCATTTGGATGCTTGCCTATCTGACCTTTGCTTCTCCAGTTTCACAGTTTCAAACCTCATGTAACACTCTGGGGAAGACGGTATACAATAAAAGTGTTTTACTGGAGTGACTTATTGTCATAGAATGAGCAGTAAAACACTTACGGCTGGCATCACGGCAGCTCTCAGCAGGAAGCACCCACGAGTGGGCAAAGCTGACTGAACTTTTGGTCAGGTATCCACTGGGTGTGCGATACTCCTGTCTGATTTCCCCATCAGCTTTTCCACAGAGTCTACACGTCTGCCCCTTCATCCAGTCCACAACATAAACCTGAAAATTCCATGGAAAATAGATATTTTTAGAAATATCAACATTAAATTCTCAAAGAAGCACATTGTAGTTTTAACATCTTTAGCACAGTGTTTGTAACATCAGATGAAAATGTAAAATTGTTAACCTTCTTATACCCTAATAATTGTACTTACAATATTTGACATTATTTGGCAAACGTTTCATTTTTTGACTTACCTTCCACTGGTCACTGGCATAATAGACCTCTTGAAGACCATGGCCTGGGGCATAGAGAGCGATGCCTTGACCTTTCTACTCAATTCGTATGGCACCTACATTAAAAAAGTCTAATAAATGTACACAAAAACACTCCAAGACTCCCTTCCCAAGGCAAAGACTAGAATCCCAGTAAAGTCATATTAAACTGTTTCAAAAAAACGTGTCAACACTAAAAAAGGAAAATTGCTTATGCAAGCAACAGACTTTTATACCAAAATAATGTGAAGAGAACTTCAACCTGTTGGGTGCTGGTACAAAATGTTGTTGGTTGGTATTTCAATTCCATTCATTTTAACCTTCACTGCACTCTTCTGGTGGTATATGTCAACATCACTGTTGTGGAAGAAAACTGAATTTTGTAGTGAGGCTACTTTTGTATAATGGTACTAGTAAAATTGATAAGCTGGACTTACATGTCTGCCACCTTAATGTTTAGGTCTTCATGCCCAAAGACATCATCCTTTTTCATTAGGACAATGAATTTATGCTCTGAAGTGCAGTCTTGAACTAAAACTTGGAAGCAGGAAAGAGGACTTTCATAGTTGTACTTCTTATGGTTGAATGTAGTCAAGGTGTTTCTGATCTTACTGCATTTAGCTAAATAGTGAGACACAAAACATTTAGTGAAAAAAAGATCAATTCATGAAAAACAAAAGGCCATCTTATCACACTTTACTAACCTGAACTAGCCTCTATATAAAGGTTTTGAATTATGTTTGTGACATCATTTCTGGATAGGCCTGGATAGCCTCAAACGGCAAAGCAATTGGAAGAACTACGTTCGACATTGACAAGGTCATCTGCAAATTCACAAATCTTAGAAATTGTTTTCAAAATGGCATAGTAAACCAATCATTAGATTGTTGCTCACTGTTGGGGTCTTAATAATGATGTCCAGGGTCCTTTCAGTTGGGAAAAGTATGATCAGTTCAATTTGCCTCTCAATGTTTTTTTCATTGCTAATAGCCAATCCAGTCATTTGAGCTGCACCAGGAATGTAGTCAGCCACACTTGAATAGGAAAGGAAAGGAAAAATTTGTTAATATGTTGACATTTATGAAGTGGAACATTAGCAAAATGAAGAGTAACCAAACCTCTTGGCATAGGTGGTGATAATTGAGGGCAACTTCTCACACTTGACTTTAAGATAGGCCATAGGGCTTGGACCTTGGTGGCCAGTCTCTGCATTGATAGTAATTGCATATTGTTGGCACTCTGCACCCCAAGCAATCCTTGCCTATATAGAAGTACATTTTGAATGCTTTATCCTAACACAGTGCCCAATCCTGCTCCTGTACAATCACTATCATGCAGACAATTAACACATCTGAACCAGCTAGTCAAGGTCTTCAGGATTACTAGAAACTTTTAGGCAAGTGTGTTGGGGCAGGTTGGAGCTAAACTCTGCATGGCCTTCCAGAAACAGGATTGAACACCCCTGACATAACAGAAAACAATAACTGAAATTCATTTCATCAAATTTCTTACTCCAACGTTGTGCCTGCTCAACAAGACACCATCAGCGCACATCTTCCAGTTGTCCTTCACTGCAATGGATACCACAATGATCTGCGCCCTTGAGGTGGGCCTGTCCAGGTAAGCAGTGACCTGGTACCCCAACAACTTGCGATCAACTCTCACAACACGTGCAATGATAGAAACCACTGGAGGAACCAAGTCCCCAAGGAATCTAGACTGCAGTCACGTAAAAACATTTACCACTTAATTAAAAATCAAATAAAAAATTGAATTAAAGGGTTTATCAAAAATCTGCTGATTGAAACTACATTATACCTGAACGGGATTGAAACTTTCACTGCTTTGTCCACTGGAGAGTTCCTAGAGATCCAAAATAAAAATAACATTTTTTTAATTCCTCAGGCACACACACTGCACAATTTTCCCCAGATTTTCCACTTGCCAGCATTTTTTGGAGACTGAAATCCCAAAATCCCACCCCCCCAAAAAAATTCCCAAAACCAGAGACAAATCAGTGCTTGTGCACATGAGTGAAGATTTCCACGATTGAATTATCAACGAGAGAAGCACAGATCCATCGTTAATGCCCAAAAGGTATTTAGCAAGTTAAATGTCTAGAAACATTCCTATTTTTATTTATTTTTGCCTTTGTTATGATAGCACAGACAGTTGTGTAGTGTGAAAACAGCAATCCAACAATTTTCGACAGATGAATTTTTTGACTCACTTTAGACAGATGTGAGTTGGAAGAGTAAACAAACTGCTGGAACTTAAGCTGTGGCTGCTGGTGCTTTGAGGAGAAAATAGTGTATTATAGCTGAAAAAACTGTAGTTGCTGTTCCTCTGTTCACCCTCCAAGATTTTCCTCATTTTCTGCAGGATAGCATTTACCATTGGAGTGTTTGCATTGGAAAAGCTGACTTCTTTAAGGAGCTTTTTAGCAGCTCTTAGGCCTAGTTGGACATCTAGCTCTAGTCCCTCAACAGCAGGACCATCAGCTGTCAATAAATAAATGATAAAACAACACATTTTTCAAGAACAATTTTTCAATACCAATAAAAAGCAAAATTATGATGATGTGTAGATTTGATTTCAGACTCTTGCCGTGAACTATGTTAATATGTACTCCATGTTGTCCAATCATGTTATAAAGAGTGGTGTTTTTTATGAAGGTGGCATCACAGGACATAACCTCCATGCATACATTAACTCCAATGTGAGGTACAACAGAACAAAGAGTTTTGTGAACTGGAACACTAGTCTTCAGTTCAGGTTCCTCGGCAGGTGCTATAACAGTTTCACCGGTTTCAGATGACTATAAATAAAGCAAATTAGATTTATTAGAAATTAATTTTTAACAGTATAGCCAACAAATTTCTTCTTATCTTACCAAATCTCCAGGTGAAATTATTGAGGTAAGTGTTTCTTGGGAATGTTTCACAACTACTGTCTCTGGTACCACTGGTGTAACTCTCTCCGCGCTGGTCTCTTTGATATTTCCAGTTGTTGCCAAAGTTTCAAAACTAGTATGAGACAAGAATCACAAAATGCCACATTAGTAATGCGACAGACCGTGGTGAAAAGATTAACAATGACTCTGTTCAAAATATTCTGTACCGTGCTGTCAAAGCATGCACTGGAAGTACAACAGGAAAAGCCTCTATCTTGAAATTAGTATTTGTGATGTCAAACTTTGCCTCCACTTTTAGAGGCAAAAATGTATGGATCTTTCCTTTGGCCATGGATGCAGCTTGAACAAATCCAGTATTCAGTCCCATTATAGCAAAAGTCTGTAAGGCAATGCTTGTTGAAACTTCAGCGGTTAACTTCACGTCTGTCTTCATCAGATGAGCAACACTGATGGTTTCAGTTAGAGGTGGTGTAATAAGAGCCTGGACTGGACATGATGACAAATAAGAAAAAATGTTTCAATATTAAAGTGCATTCTGTGCATTTGTATAAATACCATTCCCTATTTCCAATCAATCTTTAAATAGACTGCTATGCTTTTGAGACTCTTACCCTTCAAATTAGCAGCAGCCACTGCAGCAGTGTACAAACTAAATTCCATGGGTACACCAGCTACGGATGGAAAGATGCGACGCACTTCTGTCACCAGCAGGGGTTTGGCATACTGAAAGGCAATGCCATTCTGCATTGCTTTAAGAGCTTCCCCTGCCAGCTCAGGTATATAGCCTCCAGTAGTAAGCTATAGATAAAATTTGATGGTTAGCTTCATTTTGAACATACTTCTCGAAAGTTTAGGAGGACAATGCAAATTAATTTGTTTTTTGGGTCATGAAGTGATATTACCACAACATACCTGTGTTGCCTGTTCAAGAACTGCATTGTCAACAACTGCAAAAGCAATCTCTTGTCCAAGAACTTTCACATAGATCGAGCCCAGGGGCTGCTTCTTTGGCAGGGCTTTGAATGTTTTAAGCTGCAATATGTCAAATAAACATCAAAAATATGTAACTGTTAAGAAACACTCAATAAATTACATTTATAATATGCCACACTTACAGCCTTAAGAATTTGTTTCATCGTGGGCAGCCTGTCCTCATTCAGAAAAGGAGATTTCAGAAGAGCCTCCTGAATTCCATCAGATCTAATGCCAACCTGAAAGAAAGTACTTCAGTGAGGTCGGGTAGGAATTTAAGAAACGAATACAATTACTGAGTACTCCATCTTTTCCTGTATATTATTTACTCACCTCAAGAACATCAGCAGCAGCTCCAGCCAGGTAAGCACGTGCTTTAGCTACAACAGCTCTGGGCAGGATGGTGGCAGCATCATTGATAATGAAGGCACTACCAGCAGCTCCAACCATGAGAGGAACTAAATAGTGAAACTAATAGTTAAGTTTTCAGAAGAAACCATCTCCTGGCATGCAACACCATTGGAGATCAACACAACTTTCTTACCTTCATAACCATCAAACAGAAATGCTTTGCTGTAACGAAAGCTAAGTTTGTCCAGTTTTGGGCTTAATATCTTGATGGCAACCCTACTGGCCGAGGCACTGAAAAAGACCAAGATAGATTGTCGACGTTGAAGTTTTAAACATCTATATGTTGCAAAGAACATTTACGCATTTGTTAGCGTAAACTCACATTAGAGCAAACTCAAGGTGTGTGCTCCTTGTCAAGGCTTTCATGTGTGAGTACACAAGACTGGCCACCTGTAGATTTGGTTCCTTTTGTAGAGCACGTGCAAGAGTAATAACCAGACCCATGCTTGGCTTTGTCTCAAAAAGCACAATCCATGAAACCATGCGCAGCTCTGGGTGGAGATCTTTGTTGGCAAAAATCTGCAGAACTACATTCTGGACCTGAAATGCAAAATGAAATGCATATAGTAAACCGGTGTTTCTTAACTCCAGTCCTTGGGACCTATATACCAGGACATTTTAGATGTCTCACTAATTAAAAGACATGATTCAACTCATCGGTTTGTTGTTTTGATAAACTGGGAGGTGGGTCCCAAGGACTGGAGCTGGGAAACAAAAGTTGAAGTAACTCACAATCAGTATGACAAAGCAAAACATGACTCAGAAATATCTGACTAACCAGTTTTGGTTCCTTTTTGGCAATAGCCTTCAGAGCCAAAACTGCACCCACTTGAACTCTCACGGGAAACAGAAGTATTTGGTTCCCAAATACTGGTAGAAACTTTGTGATGTATTTAATGCTAGCAGGGTGACCAGCGTTGCCCAGTACTTTCAGAATCAAGATGATCTCTGCAATGTCAGCCTTAGCAGTCACCTCAATAACAATCTCATGGAAGGGCTTGAAAAAAAAGAGGAAGTTGTCCACACTCCACACATAGTCAAGCAAAACAAGTATTGAATGATCTTCTTTACCTTCAAAAGCTCCACTGGGCATTCAAGAGGTCCACTGCAGTACCTGGCAATCATTGTTCCATAGCCAAGCATTGCAATCTTGCGTAGAACAGGTGTTTCTTGAATTTTGTGACTCAAAACCAGACCCTTTGGTGATTACAACATTTGCAAAACAGGTTCAGATGATATTTGGCATTCTAAATAAGTGGTTTAAGCTTTGCATTAATCATCAAATATGCACAGAGTACATCTTAATGGTGTCCAAATTAGCAGTGACCATGTGCACAGTGGACAGAAGGACCTGAGTGAACTCAGAGATGGAAAGTTCGCCTGCCAAGAACATCTTCTTGATGAATTTTAATGCAGCTAAGGTGCCAACTGCAAGAACAGCATCTAAGATCCATTTTCTTAGAGGAGTAAAGCATGAGTGACAATTTACAAATAGCTGTTTCAGACTGTTAAAGTGAATATTGTGTATATGAAATTTGGTCTGGTTTTAAATTGAGACCAGATTCCTTCAATAGCATCCATTCTTGCAAAACGCAAAAGCTGGATGAGCTGAATAAATTTCAGAGGAACATCCTCATGGACTTCTTCCATTTTTTTTGTAGCCAGATGATGCAGAGCATCTACTATCTTAATGAAGAATACCGGGAAAACAAAAACAATTAAAATGTAACTATATTAAATGTATATTAATAATAATATGAAATATGTCCTTACTTGAGCCTGTGGATCACTGATTCTTATGGGCTGAATTGGACTCCAAAGAGTCTCAGTGCTAAATTCATAGTGTAAAGCCCCACGGGCTAAATATTCAGCACTGATTGGAATTATGGGAGAGACTGTTATGTCCAGAAAGGTCAACGTTTGCCTAAAATATTGAAAATATACTTGGGTTACCACACACACACACACACAGAAAAGAACACAGATATAATTAATTCCATTCGAGAGTGAATAAGCAAATGTCTTGCCTAGTTTCCATCTGGGTAGCATCACGAATCTCATATAGAGGTGTAAACTGATGAAACTCTTGGACTGTTGCTTCAGTAATCATAACACCAGTTGGAGTTGGCTTCATGAAATAGCTGTAGGTTGCAGCTCCAGGGAGACTCTTTACCTTCTGTTGGATTATATAGTTTATTGAATATTTTAGTTTTTTTAAGGTCACAGACCTTCTGCAGTACCTTTATGAACCCCCAGTTGAAATCCTCGAAACGAAAGCATTGATAAGAAATTTTTGACCTGACCTGTTGGCATTCAGTGCACTTTTCAGTGTATGTCAAGCCAACATCCTTCGTTATCCTCTCATGGCAAAGTGTAAGATCTCTAGACTTGGTGATGGTGGTGAGGTTGTTTCCTTCATCTTCACTAATCAGATACTGGGTCTCGCAAATGCCCTGAACTCCATCCTACATCAGAATAAAGATTCAGATTTAAGATCTAGACTCATTTTATTGATAATCAAACTTCATTTCAACAAGTATCACCTCTTGAACCTCATAGATGTTCTGGGACTTCTTGAGGTTGAGCTGAAAGATGTTCAGAATTCCCCTGTGCAGGTTGATAATGGTAGTTGGGACCAAAGAAGGTGCGAAAATCTTTCCAACCACACCATTGGTGTACTCAAACTTAATAGGAATCTGAAGCTGAGCAGTCAGTTCTGAGGTGAGTTTAGTAGCAACAAACGTATCTGTGGGCCAGATACCACTATATTCAAACAGCTGAGGATTCGAAAGCTGAAACAAATAGGCAAACTTTGAATAATTATGTGCTTCTTTTCAATTATATCTTGGGTCAGTAACAGAACAAAGCTCTATGTTGGCATTAAATTCTTCTGGTACCTTAAGAAGGAATGTATTCTCAGTTACAGCACTGATGGAAACCTTGCTGTTGATCTTAATGCCAGCTCTGGCCAGACCTTCCTCGTGAAGACCACTGAAGAGCAAAGCCTCATATTTGTACACATAAGTCTGAGTGCCTGCCAACTCAGGGACTAAAAGTGCAAAATAGCATTTTGGATAAGTCACATAGTAAAATCTTAGTTTGGCGTTGTTGAACACACTAGTAACATAGAATAAACCACTTTGCTCACCAAGATTCACATGTTGACTTGCTGAAATATCAGACATAGTTTAATAGATAGTTTAATAGTAATTCAACATAAAATTCTGTAGTGTCTATTTTGACAAATTATGATATGCAAATGTTGACATTTAAAACAGCATTGTAGGTTACTTACCCACAAGGGCTATAGTCAAGGCCACGACAACAGTTCTCATGGTCAGCGGTTGTGCAAAAACACCATGTCTGTTTTAAAGTCAAGCTTTTGCTGGCCAAATACTGATCTCAAAATGTATGATTAACCAGTTGTTTAGCAGAACCGACCGGTTGTGTTCCTACTCCTGCCAGCTCATTGGTATAACATGACAATCCAGGGTAACCTGGACTTTAGTGCTAATACTAACTACAAAAAAAATCAGATGTTATTAAATAGTAATTTATTTATTTTTTTTTTTACAGCAATGACCAGCTGACTTATATTACCCTGCCTGTTGGATGTTTACTTACCAAAAAAATAAATGAATGGATATCAAATATTGATTTGTGCTGTAGTTATTTTATTATACAATTAGAAAGAGTGACACATGAGAAAACCACAGTGTAGGAAATCAGCTGCCAAGGGCAATGGTCAGTTATGCTATTTTGATATACTAAACGCAATAACAGGATTAGCTCACCAGAGGCAACAGTGAGTTATTTGAACCTTACAGAGGCATAGTGGACAGACTCTGTTTCTGTGGTGTCTGTTGGATATTCATCAGTGGGGATTGAAGATGAGTGTTTTGTTTTAAAACTAATGCTGGAATAATGAATGTCTTGATTGTCGGCATCTGCTTTCTGCGTGAAGTCAGAGGGTGCAGTGTTATTGTGCACCGAGTCATACTGGTGGGGAAAGACGGTAAGAGAAAAGTCAGCATTTTTAAATAAATGTATGTAAAAAATAAATTTATTGACAGCCATCCTTACCTGAACCTCCTCCTCCCCCTTTTCAATCCTGTGGGTTTTAGACAAGGTACACCTTCTCCTCCTTAAAGAAACACAGCTATTTGTATATATAGTATATGTTTTCTGAGTCTGAGATCACTTTTTTAGATTTTCCTAAATTTAATTCACTTTTGTATTACAATTTAAAGATTCTATTTATTATTATATTTTACAATTTCCTTTTATTTGTGACATAAATAGGCCAGAATCTTACATATTTCTCTTCAATTTAGCTTATAATTTTTCTGTTTTATGTTTTTCAAAATCCTAAAACTTAAAATGGAATTTACTGACCTATACCACAGGATTCCTATTAGAGCAAGAGTCAAAAACACACACAGTATGACAGCAGTGATTCGTAGAGCTGTGCTCTGCTCTCGGTCTGTTCAAAACAGAATTTAATTAATAAGAGCAATTGTACTCAGACACAGACTGCAACAATCATTTTGCATTAAACAATATGCATTACGAGAGATGTGTTACCTCCTACAGCACAGGAATACTGTTGAATCTCTTCATTGCTGACTGAATCCAGGTACAGCTTGTTGGCTTTAGTGAATCCATCTGTTACCTGTCGTCCGTTCTTGTACCAGATGTAAGTATGTTTGTCGTTCAGAGTGCAATTAGTTAAACAGCTTAATATCAGTTTTTCTCCTCCTGATACAGTGGCTGGGCTGCTTGTCACCTGTGTATCTGAAAAACAGAAGTACTTCAAGCTGAGCCTAACACTGAACTTGACTGACATAGAAAACAAAAACTCATTCATCATTATTTTTTACTTGTAACGGTAAGAGTGACTCCAGGTGATCCAGAGTATTTGCCATTTGTTTTGTCAGTGATGAACCTGAATTGATATTCTCCAGAGTCGCTGACCTTGAGCTCTTTGATTCTCAGTTTGTTCCCCACATACTCCACACGACCAGCAAACTGATGCTCCTCACGCAGATCCTTGAAGTCACCAGGCTGAACGTAATGCCAGAATGTTTTATTTACAGTGTGACCAGAGGGATGTGAGTATGTGCTGGAAATGTCTACTGTTGAGCCCACCAAAGCACAGACTCTTCTAGAGGTGTAAGTCACATCCCAGCAGCCGCTCTGAAAAACACCTGAAAGAGATACAGATTTACATGCAAAACTCACACTTACTTTAAATGAATCTGTTTAAATATACTGTGTAAAAGTCTTAGGCCACAAGGATTTTCACCAACAAAAAATGGTTTGAAATCAGTTATTTCCATCTTTTTCTGTAGTGTGTCAGCAGGAAATATCAGTTTACATTTCCAAACATTATTTTTGCCATTAATTGTAATAATCCAGTGAGATTTTTGTTTGCACAAGGAGTCTGACTACAGCCAGTGCTCCACACAGAGATCTGATCTCACCATCATCGTTTGGAATGACATGAATAAACAGAACAAACTGAGACAGACTAAATCCAGAAGAACTGTAGCAACGTCTCCAAGAGACCTATCTGCAAAGCTACAGTACTGTGAAAAGTTTTAGGCACTTGGGTAAAAATGCAGTAAAGTGAGGATGCTTTCAGAAATAATGCCATAAACAGATTTTATTTATCAATTAACTTCTATTAACTAAATTAAATCAACATTTGGTGTGAGCACACTATGCATTTAAAACAGCTTTTGCCCCATGTGCACTTGCGCATAGTTTTTCAGGTTGCTTTGCAGGTAGATCTCTTAAAGCATCTTGGAGACGTTGCTACAGTTCTTCTGGATTTAGTCTGTCTCAGTTTGTTCTGTTTCTTCATGTCATTCCAGACAGACTGGATGATGGTGAGATCAGATCTCTGTTTTGATTGTTGTCAGACTCCTCATGCAAACAAAAATTTCACTGGATTATTACAATTAATGGCAAAAAATAATGTTTGTAAATGTAAACTGTTATTTCCTACTGACACACTACAGCAAAAGATAGAAATAACTGACTTAAAACCATTTTTTTGAAAGACTGAAAAAAAAAATACTAAAAAAAATACTAAAAATACTAGTGGCCTAAGACTTTTGCACAGTAGTGTATATATGAACAAACAGCACCAAATTGTGTGTATTATATGAAACTCACAAACAGAGGAGGAGGGATGTGCACGTTGTGAATAAAGAGAACAGGAAAAGCTGCCGGCATCTCTGCTGACTGACACAAACATGTTGGGGGACCGTGTATATGTGAAATGCTTTCCATCGTTCATCCAGTCATACCAAACTCTAGAGGTCAAATCACAGGAAGTATCACAGCTCAGTTCTACTCTCTGATCTGTCAGGTCTGTAGATGCAGGATTCATCCTCGTCTGCAGGACTGAATTAAAGTAAAAAAATTATGAAATTTTCATCACAAGTCAAATGAAAACATCTGAACTGACCAGAATCTGGACTGAGTTTCACCTGTGACTGTTAGACTGACGGCTGCTGAGCTGAGATGTTTAACTCCATCCTTCATGATGAACATGAGCTGATATTCTCCAGAGTCTCTCTCTCTCACGTCTGATATTGTGAGTTGTGCTTCATATTTATCAATGGTCTTTTTTACTCGTCCTGAGTAGTCTGAGTCTAAAGTCAAATCTTCAGGTTCATTGTTTTTTCTCCAGTTTGTACTTTGTTTCTCACTGAACCAGAATGCAGTTTTGAAGTTGATGTTTGAGTAAAAGCACCTCAGTGTCACTTCTGACCCCTTCACAGCACAAATACTCTTTTGACTACAGGTCACAGAGAGCCGGTCTAATGTTACAGGGCCTGAACAAGAAAACATTTCATTATAGAGATGGTTTACATACAGTCAGAGGAGATCCTCTACTGCAACAATCCAGTGTTCATACTAGCGAATATTGCTAAAACAACAGTGCATCCAGATTGATGAATCTGCTGCTCACACCCATTCAACCATGTTGCTTAATTTAGTTAAATTTTAAATAGTCAAAAAGTCTGTTTTAAATGTATATATAAATATGACTCATTTTTAAATGTATGCACAGAAAATCCTGTGAGACCAACATTCATTCAGCTCAACTGGACGGTTCAACTGATCTTAAATTATTTTAACAACATGAAAATACAGAGCAATAATGATCAAAATAAATCAAGATAATCAGTCTTGGAACATGTCGAAGATAAGTAGAGCCACAGTTAAATGAAAACATTACAAAGAAGAAAAACACACAGTAATGCTCAAACCTGGAATAAGCAGCAGCAGGATCAGCAGTGAGAGTCTGGAGTTCATGATCTTCACTTTGTGTAAATTCACACATACAAAGAAACACACAGAGCTGCTTGTGCTGAAAAAAAAGACACTAAGAGTTTCACTATTACTTGAAGGGTCATTACAGTTTAGAAGATTCATTAGTCTGATATCATCATTCACGCTACCCCAGTACAATCATGAAAATAGTAGCATTTTACTTAAGATGACATTTTAAATGCAATTAAAAATTAGATTTACCTACATTATATGCTGCTGTTGTTCTCTGATGGTTTTTGCTGTTTCTACGATCTGTTTAAGAAGCTGTTGCAGACTTTCTGCTGATCTTGTTTCCTTCCTGTTTCTTACTAACACACTGGGTAAAAAAATGAAGTTATTTTTTAATTAGAGAAAGGAGATGATTACTCTTCAGAAAAAGTTTACCGTCGAACTCAACTCAAGAATTCAGTTTTAGCTGTTATACATGAGATCTTTAAATCTCTTTAAACCTTGAAATATTTCGTTATTTTCAGGTAATCATTTGTTATTTTCTATAAGTAATTTCAAATAAAAAAATCTAAATAGACATATTCAGCAGATTTTTATTTTTGGCTGAACTATTTTTGGGTAAGCGTTAGCTTCTGAGCAGTGGACTTACCAGATTCTGCTTTTATGCAAACATTACGTTTGATCATATTTCCTGCGAAACCTTTGGTAAATGTAAATCATAAGTTCAAGGAAACACACACACACACGCGCGCGCGTTTATTTATTAATTTAATTTCAACTGCACCGTAAGATTCCACCATTTAATTTAATAGGCACATTTATGGGATATCACAGGTAGCAACAGACACATCTTCAATAACCAGCAACCATCTTAGAAGACAGGATGTTTCATTATGTTGTTTTTCTCTGACAATATCAAAAGCTAAAAGGTAATAAAATGCGTTGTATTTTAGTAGCACAACACAAAGACTCAAAAGTTAACAGAAGTACATATCAAAGACTGCTCTAGCTGGGGTTCAACACAGTTTATGGTAGTCAGGAGCTTTATTCACTGTGCCACATTCACCTGGACCTGCAGCCGAAAAGACAAACCAAGATGAGGGAGTGTCGGGCAAAAGAGAGAAATTTGTAGCAAACAAAAGCAGTTCACTAGATGGCGCTGTCTCCAAACTGCCAGGACATGTTCAGAACACATTATTTATTATACTGTTGATTATGAACAGATTTATATATGTTTTTTATTTTTCTTGACCAACAGGTGGTGCTGCCTTTTTCAGGAAATCACAGATCCAGGAAGTAACTCTACAGTTTACACAGATCACAGCACTGCTTGGACACAAACTACAAAAACACAATTGATGTTTTTTTGCATAAAAACTGTTTTTATTGATGTTGCTGGGTTTTTTTTTTTTTTACACAAAACGCCTGTTCACACCAAAAATAATAATTGTAACCATAAAATTGTAAAAACTTCCAGAGTATTTTTTTTTTTTTTTCAGCTGATGAACTATAAAAACACTGATAGCCAATCAACATCCATTTGACTACAGACAGGCACTGGTGGTTAATTCTATTGAATTATAAAATATGAGAGTGTGCAATATTACCAAAATAAAGAATCAATAATGTAATTATAATCAATAGTTTCACCCCTCCATTTAAGTTGGATCCTTACATAATCTTTAAAGAATAAAAATAGAATGAAAATAGTGCTTCTCATTTCAATGGTTAAAAAAAAAAACTTTGCTACTACACAGTATGAATTCTGAAGAAAACTTGTACTATAAATAAATCTGAGCATTAGATTATGCAAAATGGACAGTCATTGATGTGTCATTTTAATGTAAAGCTTAATTGAAATGAAAAGATTAGATATACTGTACATACATTACATGCTGTTGTGTTACAGGCTCTCTGATGTTAGTTGCCGTTTCTACTGCCTGTTTTAAAAGATACATTGACACTGCTGCTGTTATTTCCTTCTTTTTGACTAAAAGAAACTCTTTAAAATAAAGTTGCTTATTGTCTTTGTCTTTACGTATTGTGATAGCACTCATTTGAATGTGTCAGTACACTATTAGCTAATACTGATCCAATACTGACTATTAGATCCAAATAATTAGTAATTCCTCTAAAAGGATGTAGTAACACTTGAGTAATTACTATCCAATACTTTACAAAACCCTCAAAAACTATTGATTTCAGTCTTCACTAGAGAGTTATCATATTATTCCCTTTAGGACACCAATCCAAATAATTAGTAATTCCTTTATTTGGTAATAATTGAGTCATTACTAGTGGGTTACCATGACCTTTACTTAAGAATACATTACGCATTGTTCATATTAATTATGAGCCTGTATACAGTAGTTCTTAGTAGTTCTCTGTGTGAGGCATATGAAAAAAAATAAAGTAGTAGTTACTGATTAGCTAATAGTGAACTACCATAGTCGATTAAGCACTATTACTTACTAATACATGAACCAGAGTTTCTTGTTAGTTAATAGTAGTTACTAGAGTGCTAATATTGTGTTACTCGTGTGTTTCTGTGTAGTTATTCATTAACGATGAAACAGTATTCTAAAGTGTTACCTTGAATTCTTTTCTCACAATAATAGCCATCACTATGGTTACAGTCAATCTACTGAAGTATAAAACCTGGACAATCGTTTTGTTTTAGTTTTGTTTATTTATGCAGACTGGACAGTCATTGATATGTCTTTGGCATCACTGTATCTCTGATGATACTGATGACATTTCTGACTGTTGCTAGGTGATGATGTCACAATGGAGGAACACAGTGGAAGCTCTGATGGACAGACAGCAGACGGAGATGAAGACATCTGAAACATCAGAATCTGAGACAAAAAGAGGATGATAAAACAAATTTAAAATCATTTTTGTAGCCATTGCATTTCAAATATTATAGCAGATTCTCAATTATTTCTCACCTCTTCGTTTTTGTTTTCAGTTTGATTATGAAAAGTGATTCTGATGAAATACCTGTTGAATCATAATTCACATTCTTATAATCTGAATTCACACTAACTGTGTCTAGTAAACACGGACGAAAAAGATGAAATCAAAAGGTCTTTAATAATCCACATAAAGGTATATCCACAGGCAGGAAAGCAGGTATTGCAAGCACTTCCTGCGTTTATTTGCCTGTTTATGATGAAGGCAAATGAGGACAATTAATGAGACACAGGTGGAACAACTAACGAAATCAGAAGTGAGACAGAAACTAGGTCATACAGGGAAGACTAAGACAATAATAAGACAAAGACTGTGACAATTTCATTATACGTCATGCAATTAGATATTTTACTCACCACATCCACAGAGCCGCTATAATGAGAAACTGAGGTAAAAACACCAGCAGAGTGACTGTATAATGGCTGAACACTGTGCTGTTCACTGGATCAGTTATGTTGACTCCTACAGCACAGGAATACTGTTGAAGCTCTTCACTGTTGACTGAGTCCAGGTACAGCTTGTTGTCTTTAGTGAATCCATCTGTTACCTGTCCTCCGTTCTTGTACCAGATGTAAGTATGATTGACATTCAGAGAGCATTTAGTTAAACAGCTTAATATGACTTCTCCTCCTGATGCACAAGCTGGGCTGATTGTCACCTGTTTATCTGAAAAACACAATTGAAGTACTTCAAGCTGAGCCTAACACTGAATTTCACTGACATGGAAAACCAAAATTTAAAGTGGTCATAGAAATCAAATTTCCCTTGATCTTTTGACATATAAGAGGTCATTGTACTATTTAAAAAAATAAAATAAAATCTTGTAAGTTTCAGAACTCAAAACTTCTCCATAGGTCTAAAAACAGCTTTAATTAAAAAAAAAACAAAAAAACAAGCTGCCCTAAAATAGTTCATCTGTGACGAAAGACTGGCTCTGCGGAAGAAGATCATCACCTACTTCTAAATCATTACCTCGTTAGCCCAGCTTGGGATTTGACACAATAAATACATCCAGGGGCGGACTTTGACGCAGTTTCAGGCTGGGAAATTACATACTCATCCAAGTCATCCTATACACCCACAGCAAATTATGAAACCACAGACAACCCTATTATTTGTATGGCCATCACATAAAAAAGGTCTAAATCCTTAGGCCGGGGCCATGAAAAATAATTAAAGGTTCTCTCTTGAACTGCACCTTCACTTCCTTTTTCCTTTTCTTCATTTTCCTAATATCTCTGTAGTAAGTAATTATCCTTGTGTATGTGTGTGTATTTTTTCTTCTTGTACCTGTCACTTCTTCACCAGTAGAGCTACTGAACAAAAACCTTGTTGCAAAACAACCACCGCCTTGTAATTTGTTTGCACATAAATTTGTTATTTATCTTAAAATTACATAAATACCCGATATTTAACAAACTTATATTTCATACAAATATATTAAAACAAATTTTCTGAAGTGCCAAACTGTAAAAATTAGTAATAATAATAATACCTTTATTTTATATAGCCCCTTTCTGCAAACTCAAAGTCGCTTTTCAATATCAAAACAGATAAACATGACAGCAGACAGAAAAACAAAAACAAAATACAGATAAACATGAAATCCATGGCATGAATCAGATCATACAGTCAGAGATCAGAGAAACAACAAAGGAAAAGATGTTTTAAGGTGGGTTTTGAAATCCTGTGATGAAGAAAGATCACGAATGTGTTTGGGAATAGAATTCCAGAGTGTGGGGGCAGAGATACAAAATGCTCGTCTACCAAACGATGCTAACCTGTGGCTTGAAATTAACAGTAGATCAGTATCTGAAGAGCGTAGTGTGTGAACTGGGGAGTAAGTATGAATGAGATCAGAAATATATGGGGGGGGGGTAGGCAGACCATGAAGTGCTTTGAAGGTGATGAGGAGAATCTTGTATTGAATACGAAAACGAATGGGTAGCCAATGAAGTCTGTGTAGGATGGGAGTAATGTGAGAAGATTTCTTTGAAAAAATGAGAACCCTAGCTGCAGAGTTCTGGATATATTGGAACTTATTTAATGTTGTGTTTGGTAGACCATAGAAAAGAGAATTACAATAGTCAAGTCGAGAAGTAATGAAGGCATGAACCAGTGTCTCAGCATCATTGATATTTAAGAAGGGATGTAAATAAGTGATATTACGGAGGTGAAAGAAGGCAGATTTAGTAAGTGAAGAAATGTGAGGTAGGAAGGAGAGAGAGGAGTCAAAGATTATACCCAGGTTTTTAACAGTGGTGGAAGGTCGAACCAAGATCCCAGCAATGTTAACATTGTCAGCACAGAAAGGAGCAACATTTTTTGGTGAACCGAAAAGTAGTAGATCTGTTTTATCAGTGTTGAGTTTGAGAAACTTACTGGTCATCCAAGCATTTATATCATTAATACAAGCTGATATGGAGTTGGTGGGAAAAGGAGAGTTGTGTAGAGAACTGATATAGAGCTGGGTGTCGTCTGCATAGCAATGGAAGTTGAAGCCGTGATGACGGATAATGTTACTTAAAGGGAGCATATAGATGATGAAGAGTAAAGGCCCAAGAACAGAACCCTGAGGAACACTGTGAGAGACAGGAGCAGTAAAGGTCTGGCGGAAAGCAATGTAATGCTGACGGTCAGACAGGTAAGAAGTGAACCAAGATAGGGCAGTTCCAGAAATACCAAGAACAGAGAGTCGTGAGATGAGAATGCTGTGAGAGATAGTGTCAAAAGCAAAGGAAAGATCTAACAGAATTAAAATGCTAATGGAGCCTGAGTCAGTGGCCATAAGGAGGTCATTGACAACCTTAAGAAGTGCTGTCTCAGTGCTGTGAAGAGTGCGAAAACCGGACTGGAAACATTTATAGATGTTATGAGATGACAAACATGACTGAAGTTGAGCAGCAACAACTTCTTCAAGTAGCTTTGAAAGAAGCGGAAGATTTGAAATTGGTCTGTAATTGGCCATATCAGAAGGGTCAAGGCCGGGTTTCTTTAAGACTGGTGTGACAGCTGCAGTTTTTAATTCAAGAGGAACAGCACCAGTGCAGAGAAGTTGAGAAAAGAGAAGTGAAATAGGTTGCAAAGTAACAGGTGCAGAGTTTTTAAATAGAGCAGCAGGAGCAGGATCAAGATGACAGAGAGATGGATTAGATTTTTTGAGTAGCTCAGAGATATAAGCAGGGGTTGGAGGGTTAAAATCAGTAACAGTACCAGGTGCAAAATCAGATGGGGAGTCATGTGATTGGACAGGGGAGTTCATTGTTGGAAAGAGATTATATATGCGATTTATTTAATTTTGGCAGAAGTGTAAGAATGACTCACAGAGGTCTACTGAGTTACTCATGACAGGTGCAGGAGGGTTGGTGAGTTTGTTGACTACAGAAAACAGTGTTTTAGGACGGGAGAATGCATTGGTAATGAGGGCAGAATAATAACTGGAGCATGCAGTATTTAAAGCAGATGTATATCGCTGAATATGGTCCTTGTAAGCAATAAGATGCACGTTCAAACCAGTTTTCCTGTAAAGGTGTTCAAGGCGACGACCAGTAGTTTTCAGTTTGCGAAGTGCAGGGGTAAACCAGAGAGATGGATGTGTAGAAGGTACAAGTAGAAATAGAGGAATTATATTTGGCAATGATATCAAGGGCACTAGTGTGTTCAGTAATTTCAAGAAGATATGTTTGTACAGATTCAGTAAACAGTAATAGATTAACAGAATTGAGGTTACGGAAAGTTATGGTAGATTTCACCCTAAGGCGGGGAAGAGTCATTTCACAGTTTAGTTTGATGAAGAGGTGATCAGAAAGTCCTGAGAGCCAAGCACAGAAACATTACGTAGACCAGTAGTACAGACCAAATCCAGTGTGTGACCTTTTAAGTGTGTAGGAAAGTCAATATGCTGTACGAGATTGAAACATTCAAAAACTGACATGAGTTCGTGGGAATCTGCACAATCAATATTAACATGTATGTTGAAATCGCCAAGTAAGATAACAGAAGAAGACATAGCACAGGAAAGGGTTAACAGTTCATGCAGTACAACAGTTCATGCAATAGTACAATATTTTTATTGAAAAATCCTAATACTGAACACACTATTGCACTATTATGACTATTATAGATTTTTTTACTGAGTGACAAAATTGGAAATGATCACATCCAGGCCACTGGGAGTGCTCCTGATGGCCAGTCCGCCCATGGCCACATATAAGACAGAATCACTGATTAGGTACTGGTTTGATTGTCTTTAGTCACATCGCACCACTTGCGTCCTGTGTAAATACTGTGAAACAGTTGGTATGAATGGATGAACTTTTTTCTTATAGTTCCAGATTGTGTCAATAAGACACTGTTCATTTGTTCACTTTTACAAACCTTCCGGTTATAGGTTCTCTGTGTGTCTATATAGAACCTGTAACCGGAAGGTTTGTAAAACATTTACAGCTGATGAGAATTTTACACTTTAGTTTAAGGGATGCAGAAAGTGTTGCAAATGCTTTGTATACACCTACAGATCATTTGTAAAAGGTAAGAAAAATCTACAAATGATGTGTAACACATTTACAAGTGATGAGTAGTTTACACTTTAGATTAGCGAATGCAGAAAGCTTTGTAAATTATTTATTCATGCGTTTACACAACAGGTTTTGAATACTTTGTAGTGTGTACTGCAATGTAAAGACTGACTGGTGAGGGTATAGATAAATGTCTTCTCTGACACACATGGAGTATTTTAACGCTGTGCACTTGAGTGGAGGGTAAAACCGGTTCACATTATCACTAGATCCCACACACTCCACACAGAACACAAGTCTGTGCTGATGAGAGAAAGGGTTTAACACAACCCACTGGAAAGTCATTTAAACATGTTTATTCACTAGACAGCAAATAGTTTATTATTCTTTTAAAAAATAGTTTTAGCATAATTGCATTTTTGTACTTTTTAACAGACCAGCTTACAACTTTAACGAAACATAAATTATATAGGCCCTGCCGATTATTTATTTTTGAGGTTTGATCATCATTTGTTCATCATTGATTAACAAATGTTTATTGAGAAAATAGTATAATGTTGACATTTCAATGAATAAGAAGTTGTTAATAATATATTAACTAGTAACTTATTAACCATTTACTAAGGATCTGTTTGATTATTTCATAATACACTATTTTTTAAAGATAACTTACAACAGATTTGTAAATCGTTAGAATATTACTCAATAATCAATTGTGAACACATAGTCATGTTTTGTAAAAGATTAGTTAATCATTAACTAATCACTTATAAATGACTTACAACCGAAGGTTATTATAAAGTGTTACCAGAAATTATAAAAAAGTAGACATTATAAAATTTACAAAATGCAGTTCATGATCCCTTTAATACAACGGCACCGTAGTCTTTGTCTACGAACAGTTTGCCGCCATCAGTTATAATAATTATGACCTCATACAGTGAATGCAGCATCATGATCAGTTACCTGTAACAGTAAGAGTGACTCCAGGTGATGCAGAGTATTTGCCGTTTGTCGTGTTAGTGATGATCCTGAATCGATATTCTCCAGAGTCACTGATCTTGAGATCTTTGATTCTCAGTTTGTTCCCCACATACTCCACACGACCAGCAAACTGATGCTCCTCACGCAGATCCTTGAAGTCACCAGATCGACCGTAATGCCAGAATGTTTTATCTACAGTATAACCAGAGGGATGTGAGTATGTGCAGGAAATGTCTACTGTTGAGCCCACCAAAGCACAGACTCTTCTAGAGGTGTAAGTCACATCCCAGCAGCCGCTCTGAGAAACACCTGAAAGAGACAGAGATTTACATGCAAAACTCACACTTACTTTAAATGCATCTGTTTGTGTGTATTATATGAAACTCACAAACAGAGGAGGAGGGATGTGCACGTTGTGAATAAAGAGAACAGGAAAACCTGCCGGAATCTCTGCCGACTGGCACAAACATGTTGGGGGACCGTGTATATGTGAAATGCTTTCCATCATTCATCCAGTCATACCAAACTCCAGAGGTCAAATCACAGGAAGTATCACAGCTCAGTTCAACTCTCTGATCTGTCAGGTCTGTAGACGCAGGATTCATCCTCACCTGCAGGACTGAATTAATGAAAAAAAAAAAAAAAAAAAATAGGAGAACTAGTATGTTACATGTCAAATAAAAACATCTGAACTGAGCAGAATCTGGACTCAGTTTCACCTGTGACTGTTAGACTGACGGCTGCTGAGCTGAGATGTTTAACTCCACCCTTCATGATGAACATGAGCTGATATTCTCCAGAGTCTCTCTCTCTCACGTCTGATATTGCGAGCGTTGAAGAGCTGCTTGAGATCTGATGTTTCACTCGTCCTGAGTAGTCTGAGTCTGAAGTCAAATCTTCAGGTTCATTGTTGTTTCTCCAGCTTGTACTTTGTTTCTCGCTGAACCAGAACACAGTTGTGATGATGATTTTGAAGTAAGAGCACCTCAGTGTCACTTCTGACCCCTTCACAGCACAAATACTCTTTTGACTACAGCTCACAGAGAGCTGGTCTAATGTTACAGGGCCTGAACAAGAAAACATGTTGTTATTGAGACAAAATCTGTATAAACAGAGGAGAGATTCAATCCAGTGTACAATCCAGTGTTCACACAAAATAATGCAAATAGTTCTCAAACGTCTCCTTACCAATCTGCTGCTCACACCCACCCAAACCACATCACTCAGTTTAGTAAATATTCAATTTGTCTGTACACACATTCCTTTTTTAAAGTGGAAATTCCTACCTCTGAACTAGTTAAATTAGACCAATTAACCAGCATAAAATAATAATAAATGTAACTCATTCAGCTATACTGCATTTCACTGTGTGGCACTTAAATGTTAAGCATGGCGTTGTATATCCCTGAATAAAGCTTTCTATCATAATGCATTTGCAGTACAGAAATCATGTCGCATTAAAACTCAGGCCTAGAAGTTACAATCGTCCTTAATTACTTTGGACAACAACAAAACTGTAATCCAATAATACACAATGCTCAAACCTGGAATGAGCAGCAGCAGGATCAGCGGTGAGAGTCTTGAGTTCATGATCTTCACTTTGTGTAAATTCACACATACAAAGAAACACACAGAGCTGCTTGACTTGAAAAAAAAGACAAAAGACACTCAATGAGACACTCATACACTTGACACTTAATATGTCTGTTATTATAATTGTAACAATGATACTGTAAAATAAAGTTTTACCAAAATCAGGACTGCAATCATTTCAGAGAGATGCTTAAAACTACATTTTAATGTAAAGCTTAATTTAAATCAAAGGATTAGATATACGTAAATTATATGCAGTTGCGTTACAGGTTCTCTGATGTTAGTTCCTGTTTCTACTGCCTGTTTTAGAAGACACATTGACACTGCTGGTCTTATTTCCTTCTTTTTATCTAAAACAAACTCTGGAAAATGAAGTCACTTATTATCTTTATGTTCTTGAGTACAATCTTCAAATAAAGCTTCCACAACAGGGGTTTCACAGCAATGCCATAGAAGAACCAGTTCTTAAAAACAGGAAACAGTTCTTAAAATAAACATTTTAATAACCTAAAGAAACGTTTTCCACTATAAAGAAGCTTTTGTGCAATGGAAAGATTGCATGGATGTTAAAGGTTCTTCATGGAGGAACCATGAATGCCAATTAAGGATATTTAATTTTTAATTAAGAGTGTAGTTATTAAGCACCTTTAATTTCCCATAAATTTACCATACTGTTTATTTTTATATTCTTCTTTAAGTTCAGCAAAAGAGAATCACAAACTGAAAAAATGATATAATTGTAAATGAATTTATTTCAGCGGCACAACGCAACGACTAAAAAAACAACAAGAGTATGATCTTTAAGACTGTGCATGGTAAGGTTCCGACAAAACTTTGGAGTAAAAGAGCTTAAATCGCTTACCCATATTCTGCTAGAGCTGCTGCCGAAGACTCACCAAGATGAGAATCAGGCAAGTTCTGTAGAACTAAAACTTTGTATTAGATAAAAGCAGCTCACTAGATGTCACTGTCTCCAAACTGCTAAGATACTCTCAGGACAGTTTATGAAAACGTGAAAACAAAATGGCTCACAAACCCATATAGCTTTACACCAACTTAACTAGTTTTATATATGTTTATTTAAGATCAAAAGGTGGCACTGTCTTCACAGGTAAGCACAGATCATATGAGCAATAAAAGCCCTATTCGCACGGGATTAGTATTATGTGGGGACCATGTGTGATTTTGAAATTACCCCCCCACATCTGAATTTCGTGTGGTGCATTCGCACGGGATAAGCGAAGCCTGTGATTTTACTCGAATTTACTGACTTATCTCCCGGATCCCCGGATGTCAAGGCTTTGAGAGTCCCGTTCTAAAAAAAAAAAAAACTAATATAGTTTCGTGCCCTGTGTCATTTACATTTCACCAGGTTAAAATAATATCTCAAGCTTTATGCTTGATTTATTTGTAACACATTAACCTCAAAACCTTTTCAGCTTTCTCTTTCTGCAAACTGTATGGTGTAGCGATATATGACAGCACCCAAAATACTATCAAACACTCCAATGCAGCTCCATTCTTCAAGAAAGATGGATAAAAAGGCGCACAGGAAACAAAAAACTTGAAAAATGATATACGACCAGGCAAATGCGGGCCAAATCACAGAGATGCCGATTCGCACGGGACTAATTTTACCACAGGACCTCGGTGTTCGGCGAAATATGGTAGGTCATTTGCGGGGGAATTTTTACTTTACAAATTACAGACATGGCCGATTCGCACGGGATTAAGATCACAGACAACCTCCGCAATTATTACAACTGGAGGTCACCAGGTAATACTAATCCCGTGCGAATAGGGCTAAAGTTACCAAAACTTCTTTAAACAGGACACAGCATTGTTCTATAGACACACATTTCTCTTCACCAAACTTAACAGGCCACTCACACTGACTCCCTTGTCGTTCCAACTCAAGACCTTCGTTTAAATTCGGAACACAAATTAAGATATTTTTGATAAAATCAGAGAGTTCTCTGACCCTCCATAGACAGCAAGGGTACTACCATGATCAAGGTCCAGAAAGGTTGTAAGGACATCCTTAAAATGGTTCAAGTGATACGGAACTGTAATGCGGTCAAGAACTGCCTGGAACTACGTTCGCCGTGTGTTTCCCTGAAAATAATTGCACACCTCAGAACGTTCGTCAGCCAATCAGACTCAAGCATTCAACGGCCCCGTAGTATAAAGTGATAATAATCTTTATCAATAATTATTATTTTGTTTAATGTTTTTATTTAGTAATAACTATAATCACTATGATTAGTAAGCATATTAACATTTCTGGCCAAATTGTGCAGCCATACAAACAGGCAAAAAAAAACTTAGTGGTCTTTATAATTTTTGGCAAATAAAGAAAAAGTTTATCAGAAAAAGTTTCTAGTACGGTTCAGATTTTATGTGCAGATTTTGTTGTTACCGTTCAGATTTTGTTATTCACTGTTCTGACTGCTATACATTATATTTATTGCTGTAGTATTTGTATTTGTTTTATAAATGCAATGATGCCCATGACCACAGACAAACCTGTCATATGAGGGAAAATTGAGCCACATTCAGCATGTTATGATAAATAACTACAGACCTGGCTCCAGAATCAAATCACTGAAGTTGCTTCTGAAATTAGTTAGGGTGATCTAACCTTAATATTATATATATATATATATATATATATATATATATGTAATATTTTTGTGCTGTTCATTGCTATGACACAAAGAGTGCTTCTTTATAATCACTAAAAAGTTGTCACTCATTTCATCACAATCTCATAAAGTGGCATTGCATTTTTAGTCATTTATTTTAGTCATAGGTCGGCACTGGTTACAGTTTATCTATTGAAATATAAAATATGAAAGAGTGTGCTAATACAAGAATAAGGAAATTATAACATAATGATAAACAGAACACGGTCTAAACACGGGCTATATACAATCTTTATAGAATAAAAATTGTTTCTTATCGGAAGTACTTCTTAAACTTAGCATAAGGAACTGAAAATGGATTGCTAAAACCTGTATTATTGTTTGTTTTTGTTTGTTTTGTTTTAGTTTTGTTTGTTTATGCTGCTGACAGTTCTGACTGTTGCTAGGTGATGATGTCACAATGGAAGAACACAATGTAGCAGAGTGACTGTAAGAAGTGAATCATGACTATCAGAGAAACCACCTGAACGCTGCATTTGACACTGAAGCACATGTATCATGGGAGACGTGTTACCTCCTACAGCACAGGAATACTGTTGAAGCTCTTCACTGTTGAATGAGTCCAGGTACAGCTTGTTGGAGTTAGTGAATCCATCTGTTACCTGTCGTCCGTTGTTGTACCAGATGTAAGTATGATTGTCCTTCAGAGTGCAATTGGCTGAACAGCTTAATATCACTTTCTGTCTCTCTGATATAAGGTCTTGACTGCTTGTTACCTGTGTATCTGAAAAACAGAACTGAAGTACTTCAAGATGAGCATAACATTGAATTTGATCTCTCAGGTCTGTAGACACAGGATTCATCCTCACCTGCAGGACTGAATTAAAGTAAAAATTAAGAAAATATTCATTACATGACAAATGAAAACATCTGAAGTGAGCAGAATCTGGACTGAGTTTCACCTGTGACTGTTAGATTGACGGCTGCTGAGCTGAGATGTTTAACTCCATCATCCACGAACATGAGCTGATATTCTCCAGAGTCTCTCTCTCTCACGTCTGATATTGCGAGCGTTGAAGGGCTGCTTGAGATCTGATGTTTCACTCGTCCTGAGTAGTCTGAGTCTAAAGTCAAATCTTCAGGTTCGTTGTTGTTTCTCCAGCTTGTACTTTGTTTCTCGCTGAACCAGAACACAGTTTTGATGTTGCCGTTTGAGTAAAAGCACTCCAGTGTCACTTCTGTCCCCTTCACAGCACAGATACTCTCTTCAATACAGGTCACACTGAAGACATTCAGTGTCAAAGAGCCTGAGCATTATATTTTAGAAAACCATTTTGGATTTTATTATTAAATTTGGGAAAATATGTATTAATATGGTAAAATTTCAATATGAAATTAGTGTTTAACAAATCTTAAATGCAGATGTATTTTTTCAACCCAATTCTTTAAAGATAAGTGTTTAATTTTATAATAACTTTTGATGGACATATGTACTTTTTTCATGAAATAATGTTGGATAGATTATTTTGTATGAATTTTTATTTGTAGAAAAAACTTAAGAAGCACATTAAGCACATAATAAGCACATTGTATGAAAATGTACACATGAGATTGTATGAATTAATTCAAATTAGCTACCAATTCACCGTAGTGTAAAAAAGTTACGAATTGCCATGTGTTGTGTTAAAAAAAACAGTATCTGACGACTTTGAAAGCCATGTATCTTTGTGACATTAAAAAATGTATGCAATTCTGAAAGATAATGTAATATACTTATTTGTGTTATTAAACTTAACTAAACTAAAATGTTAAAAACTACATTTTGTTGTGCCACAATAAATCCTGTCCAGTGTAGACTGACTAACTGTCACTGCCATATATACAGATGGAAAAGATTTAGTTAAGTCGCAAAGTGTGTAGTTAACTGGTGTATGTACAATGATATTGCGTACACAAGTATAAACAAGTAATTATCTTCCATGGAATAGTATCAAAATGTACATCTGAATTATTTTGGCAAACAACAAATCTGTAATCTACTGGTACACAATAATACTCTTACCTGGAAAGTGCAGCAGTAGGATCTGTAAAGGTCTAAAGTCCATGCTCTCTCTGCATAAACTGAGATATACAATACAAGACACAAAAACAAAACAGCTGTAGCTGGGTGATGTAAAGAAACAACTTTTCACCAAATTTTTTGTTTCTACTGAAGATGATGAGGGACAAAAACACCCTCATCCACATCTGTAATTAATTAAATTTCAATTAATTAAATGGTTGCCTATAGCCCTATTCGCACGGGATTAGTATTATCTGGGGACCATGTGTGATTTTGATGCCCCCCCCCCCCCACATCTGTATTTCATTGTGGTGCATTCGCACAGGATAAGCGAAGCCTGACAGATTTTACTCGAATTTACTGATTTATCTCCCGGATCCCCGGATGTCAAGGCTTGAGAGTCCCGTTCTATGGTCCAATTAGATGGATTTAAAAAAAAGAAACTAATATAGTTTCGTGCCCTATGCCATTTACATGTCACCAGGTTAAAGTAATATCTCAATCTTTATGCTTGATTTATTTGTAACACAACCTCAAAACCTTTTCAGCTTTCTCTTTCTGCAAATTGTATGGTGTAGCGATATATGACAGCTCCCAAAATACTATCAAACACTCCAACGCAGCTCTATTCTTCACGAAAGATGGATAAAAAGGCACACAGGAAACAAAAAGCTTGAAAAATGATAAACGACCCACCAAATGCTGGCTAAATCACAGAGATGTCGATTCGCACGGGACTAATTTTATCACACGACCTCGGTGTTCGGCGAAATACGGTAGGTCATTTGCGGGGGAATTTTTACTTTACAAATTACAGACATGGCTGATTCGCACGGGATTAAGATCACAGACAACCTCCGCAATTATTACAAATGACTGAGGGTCACCAGGTAATACTAATCCCGTGCGAATAGGGCTTATGTCACAGTCTTGTGGTGATTCTGATTTAGAGGCTGCAGCTCAACCTCCTGCCCACCAGAGGTCACCATCTCCTGAACTCTGAACTCATCATAGTCCTTACCATGACCAATAATACATAATACATGAGAAAACAATCCAATCCATCCTAAATAGTATGTGAGATTACAATAAGTGTGTCCCAAAGCATAGTATTTTGAAAAGAGTATTCCAAAAGTCCCCGGTTTATGCTTTATCACCAGTAGGGTGGATTATTGTAATGGTCTCCTCACCGGCCTTCCCAAGAAGACCATTAGACAGCTGCAGCTCATCCAGAACGCTGCTGCCAGGATTCTGACTAGAACCAGAAAATCTGAGCATATCAGTCCTCAGGTCCTTACACTGGCTTCCGGTTACATTTAGGATTGATTTTAAATTACTTTTACTCGTTTATAAATCACTCAATGGCCTGGGACCTAAATACATTGCAGATATGCTCACTGAATATAAACCTAACAGACCACTCAGATCCTTAGGATCGAGTCAGTTAGAAATACCAAGGGTTCATACAAAACAAGGGGAGTCCGCTGTTAGCTACTATGCCGCCCGCAGTTGGAACCAGCTTCCAGAAGAGATCAGATGTGCTAAAACATTAGCCACATTTAAATCTTGACTCAAAACTCATCTGTTTAGCTGTGCATTTGTTGAATGAGAACTGTGCTACGTCCGAACTGACTGCATGCACTGTATTTTATGTATAATCATTTTTATTTCTAACCGTTCTAAATTCATTTTAATCAATTTTTTAATTATTTTAAATGTCTGGTTTTATTGTGATTATTTTATATTTTTATGATTATTTTAATTACTTTTATATATAAAGCAATTTGAATTACCATTGTGCATTAAATGTGCTATATAAATAAACTTTGCCTTGCCTAATTATTAGTGCAGCTGAAATACTTGATTTTTTTATTGTTTTATTATTTTATTTATTAAAACTATTCCTGTTTTATAATGTTAAATTACCTGTAATGCAATAAATAAATAAATGAAAATTTAAAAAGGCACTATGACATATAAAATACCATTCAAATATTTGGGGTCAGATTATACTAACCAAGCTGCATTCATTTGATCAAAACATTTTATATATTTTATACTATATATATATATATATATATATATATATATATTAGTGGTGTCAAAATTAGCGCGTTAATGCAGGCGATTAATTTTTTCAGTTTAATGCGTTAAAAATATTTAACGCAATTAACGCAGGGGCGGAGCTAGGGTTGGCCACCCCACTCACAACTGCTGTTTCTGTCACTTTTTCTCTTGACAAGAAGTGCATTTATTCAGTCGCAGAACGTCTTTATGACCACATCAAACGGGAGACATTTCAGACGCGCGCTCCACTTCACTTCAGCGGCAGGCGCGAGTCACACGAGTGCAGAAACGGTACTGTGCTCTATGAAATGGTTTTCAAAACTGTCCTGGAGCAGCCCAGCACTGTCTCCCTCATCTACCATACCCGATTCAACTCGTCAGCTCATTAATAGAGACTTTATGACCTGAAGTGTGTCAGAAATGGTAAAAAGATTTGAGAGAAAATATGATCAATATGTCAAGTCACGTTCAGCAGTGGCAGCTCTTAAAGAAATAACAGCCAAAATAACCTAATAACCAGCTGCTGTGATGCCAATTAATCAAATGACAAAGAAAAAAAAAGAGGAAAAAAGAACTTTTAAAGCTTTAAGGATTCATCTGTATTTAATTTAGTATTTAGTGTTTGATAATTTAAATTTCTGTATATTTCTGCTGAAGGGCACAAGTAAATATGACATTTATTATAATGGGTTTATGTGAAGATTGTTTTAAGTTAACTTAAATTAGAAGTTATTTTTTATAAGTCTAATAAATGTTCAAATTGATATCTCTCATTTATACTGTAATGTTGAATGGCTATAGTCAATTGGTAAATAATGGGGGGCGGGGGGGTATGGTGACCCATACTCAAAATTTGTCCTCTGCATTTAACCCATCCAAGTGCATGCTCAAGGGCACCTCAGTCGTGGTATCGAAGGTGGTGAGAGCGCTGTTCATTCACAATCCCCACCTTCAATTCCTGCTGGTGCGGGAATCGAACCGGCGACCTTCTGGTTACAAGCCCGACTCTCTAACCATTAGGCCACGACTGCCATAGAGAAATCAGTATTGGTATCAGTGATACTGGCCTTCAGTCATAAAAAAGAGGCCATTAAACAAATATTAAAAAATATACTGTCTTTATGTTTGTACATTAATTTGAAGATTGAATGTGAAATTATTGCAATATAAAAGTATATTTAAAAACTTTAATTTTAGATGGAATTAATCGCGATTAATTTCAGAAAAATGTGCGATTAATTGGTTAATTTTTTTTAATCGATTGACAGCACTATATATATATATATGGAAACCATGATACAGTTTTTTCTCTATTCTTTAATGAACAGAAAGGTTGAAGAACATTTTTTTTTAAAAATGGAAAAGAAAAAACTACATATATAATATACGGGCACCAACTGAGTCACTCACTTCAACATTTTGTCCATAAATTCTGTAAAATTCTGTAAAACTACGTAAATATACAGGACATTCACAGATATTTGACATGAGCAAAAGCTTGAACACAATACTGCAGACAGCAACAGTTGGGTTGTTCAGTACTGTAGGGGTATTTTAAGCTAGGTTCTGCAGAACTTCACAGCAGCATAATGAACATCATCTGTGGTTGACTGTACAGCAGTAGGAGCTGATGATGTGTTCTTTGTGTCAGACTGCTTGAAATTAATAGATGAATAATGAACATCCTGATCCTTCATGTGAACCTGCTGTGTGCAGACCGTAGACAAGGCTGCAGCATTATCACACAGCGCAGCTGAATCCGACTGAGAGTTTGGCCGGAAAAGAAAACAAAAATATCAGAGACGGAACACAAAACATATTTCAGCATGTGTGAGTGAAATTAAATCTGCTTGTTATCCTCTCACCTGCACACTCTCCTTATTGTCCTCATGTTGTTGAGATGAATTATTCTTTCTCCTCCTGTTTAAAAGGCATCATGTCAAAAGAGAGTTTTTTCATTGATCTAAGAGAGTTCTTCTCAAACAGACCATCTACTAAAACTAAGCTGCAAATACAGCGGGGGAGAAACTATTTGATCCCCTGCTGATTTTGTACGCTTGCCCACTGACAAAGAAATGATCCGTCTATAATTTTAATTGTAGGTTTATGTGAACAGTGAGAGACAGAATAACAACAAAAAAATCCAGAAAAACGCATTTCAAAAAAGTTATAAATTGATTTGCATTTTAATGAGTCAAATAAGTATTTGATCCCCTATCAATAAGCGAGATTTCTGGCTCCCAGGTGTCTTTCATACAGGTAAGGAGCTGAGATTAGGAGCACTCTCTTACAGGCCCGTTGCCAGCTATGAGGTCACCGAGGTCCGGACCTCTGTAAATTTTTCATGTTCAAAAATAAAATTTGTTCTCTGAATGACTAATTTGCTGTTTAAAATTCCTCATATGAATGTCTGCATGACATGTATAATTCAGTTTAGACAGTTTTCAAGAATTTTGAGCATCCGTGATGATGATGATTGATGATGATCCCTCTAAAACAGAGAAAATCTTTCACAAATCACAAACATCTACATGCCTGTCTTTTTTAAAGTGTTTAAAGTGTGTATAATGAGTTGTATTTGTAGGGGTTATTATAACACAGTTCTTTAACACCCAGCACCTCCCGGACCTCCCGTTTTTCATTTGTAAAGCTCTAAATACCTTACTGACTGATGTTTTAGTCCACTTCCTGCAAATATGGAAAAAATAAAGGGTCTCATTTAAATATGTGCAGTTTCACATAATTAGTGCAAATTGTCACATGACCAGAGCAGTTTACTTTTTGTTTGCACCTTGAGAAGATGATGACTGCATCAAAGCTCCAAAACGAAAGGCTAGTAAAGTATGTTAACATAAAGATATGACAAAGCTTTTTGGTACACATGATCTTTAGGGGTGTCTAGTATTAATATATGCATTTGCATATATTTAGTTTTGTTGAGTGTGGTCATTGAATGAGTAAACATGTTGATAGTCACAATAGTGACCGGTGGGATAACAGTGAACTTAGGTATACAATATAATCCAATGGCAGTTGTTAGTGAAAATGACAAAAAAATGTTGCAATGACAAAATATTGCACTAAATTAAAAAGTCAACTGTTACAAAAATGTTACAATATTGATGTTGTAATAGTAGTAGCATTAATATAAAAATTTGATGTTATATTTTACAAAAAAAGTAACAATTTTGAAATGCGTTGATGGTTGAATTTTTTCATGCATAATAGTAACCCTAGAATGTGATCAAATTGTTTAAAATGGCTGGGCTAAGATATATATAACAGTTTTTATGACTTCAGAAATATGTTAATTCAGTACTCACCTTATCCCACCGGTCACAATTGTGACCAACCATAAACATACTTTTCCAAAAAAAATTCAAAAAAGAATTATTGATTATTTCAAAGGGTTACTAATGACACATCATTTGGATATTTTCATGTCTGGGAAAAATTTGGGATTAAACGGGTTAAAGGGAGTGATCCTAATCTCCGCTTGTTACCAACCAATCAATCAGATTCCAAACTCTCCACCATGACCAAGACCAAAGAGCTGTCCAAGGATGTCAGGGACAAGATTGTAGACCTACACAAGCCTGGAATGGGCTACAAGACCATCGCCAAGCAGCTTGGTGAGAAGGTGACAACAGTTGGCACGATTATTCGCAAATGGAAGAAACACAAAATAACCGTCAATCTCCCTCGGACTGGGGCTCCATGCAAGATCTCACCTCGTGGAGTTTCAATGATC
>JAFVLL020034268.1:0-11545 GCA_021397915.2 Tor tambroides
CACACACACACACACACACACACACACACACACAGACACAGACACTCACACACACACAGACACACACACACAGACACACACACACACAGACACACTCACAGAGAGACACAGACAGACACTCACACACAGACACTCACTCACACACAGACACTCACACACAGACACTCACTCACACACACACTCACACACACACACACAGACACAGACACACACACACACAGACACTCACACACACACACACACACAGACACACTCACAGAGAGACACAGACAGACACTCACACACACACACACACAGACACACTCACAGAGAGACACAGACAGACACTCACACACAGACACACTCACACACACACACACACACACAGACACACACACACACAGACACACTCACAGAGAGACACAGACAGACACTCACACACAGACAGACACTCACACACAGACACACACACACACACTCACACACTCACTCACTCACTCACTCACTCACTCACTCACACTCACTCACACACAGACACAGACAGACTCACTCTCTCACACACACACACACACACACACACACACACACACACACACACACACACACACACACACACACACACAGATATGAGCTTCTCTCAGTCAAACTTGGGACATTATTTCCATATTGACTTTTATTCAGTCAGCAGATCATTGTTGTGCAATCATGAGGTCTTATGTTAAACGTCTGTTTTGTCTTTGCAGATCTTCCAGTATCACTAAAACCGAGACTCCGAAAGTACGTGAACTTCAGACTATGCAAGTATATGTACTGTGTGTCCTAACCAGGCGCAACCTGACATTTATAATATCAGATAATGTGGCAGTAAAATGTGATTTAAAGTAAATAAATTGTTTAAATGTACAACAAAGTGCTAATAATTACCAAAAAGTAACTCATGATTAAGCCCTTTTTTGTTTTTATTTTATTGTTTATTTTTTCTTTTTTTTTCTTTTTTTTTTTCTTTTTTTTTTAAATTTGTATTTTTAATTTTATGTTGTGATTTTTATTTTATTTAGTTTTTAATTTAATAATTTAATTTTTTTTCATTTTTTTTTTTCTTTCATTCAGTTTTCTTTTATTTATTTTCCCTTTAGGGCAGGGTTGGATTTAGTCTGTAGTCTTTATAATTAGCTTCATATGAAAACAAATTATCTATTATATTGCAATTATATTGTATATTTGTATATATATTGCAAAGTGTGCGTTAAATTTTTACCAAAAATTACTATAAATATTACTAAAATTCACTATAAATGCCTTTTTACAGGCATTATGTAGCTGATGACAACAAAAAAGTAGTTCTCCATTTTTTTTATATCAAAATATAAACCAACATATGCACATTAAATAGGCTAACAGAATATGATTGGGTTTGCTTAAATCATTTATGGCCTTTCCCTAAAAAAAAAAGGTGTTTATATGACATTTAGTGTCAAGCAAAATGCTGTTTGAAATGACAAAATCACAGCTGTTAAGAGCGTATTTTCATATACAGTGATGTTTGGACCAATTAGATTTCACTGTGGGCGGGGCCTCCCTGTGCATTGTGACAGAATATAAATGAGGCAGCCAATCAAATGTCTCGTCACACATCACTTGTCGTAGATGGAGATTTGAGGCTTTGCTTCACGCCTGGTGAGGACACGCATGCTGATCCACTGCATGAAGATCTGTGAGCGATTCTGCTCCCCCTCATTACAGTCCGCTAGGAGGAGAATATTTCAATTATACCGTCTCATTTATTATAGTTAACTAAAGCAAAAACCAAAAAAATAGACTGAAATACAATAAAATATTACAAAACCTTATTTCATTTCAGCTAGTTGTCAAGACAGTTCATTTAGTTTAACTTGATGTACTAAAATAACTAAAACTGAAATAAAAATAAAAATGAAAAACTAGAAACAAAATAAAAATTAAACTATAGACAAAAAATAAGACAAAATTACACAACTTTAATATAAAAATTAAAACTGAAACTAATTCAAAGCATTTAATAAAAAAAATTGATTCACAGATTATGAATAAAAACAGTATAGATACAAACAAAATTACAAAAGTACAACAAAATTACTAAAATATGAACTAAAATTAAATTAAAAACAAAATAAATACAATAGAAATAAAAACTTAAAAAATAATAAAAAACATAGTATCTCAGTGATGCTAAAATAACTCTGATTCTCTAATATTTGTAATTTAAAATATGTCCAGGGGAAATATCAGAGAACCCCCCCCCCCCCCCCCAGCTCTGGAAATTATTTATATAAATTTAATTGAAATAATAACTTAATTCATTCATAATTCATTAGCAAATGTGTGAATCATTGTATATGTTATGTTAGTATCACTGAGAGACAATTATAGTTATTATTAATGTTTTGAATTAGTTTTTATTTTTATTTTCTGTTTTGCTTTTAATATGAAAAATTTAGTTTTTGTATTTTTATTAGTTTTTTTAATATATGTCCACATTTTTTTTTATTAAAATTGTATTATAAGATTATAATTTTATTTTATTTAATGTAATATATAATTAATTTTATTTAATATAAGTTATATATTTTTATTTCAGTTTTAATTATTTTAGTACATAAACATGAACTAAATGAAAATGGGAAACTTTAAAAAAAAAAATATTTAAAGTTTTTATTTATTGTATTTCAAGTAACGGAAATGTTCTTTATGGTTTGAGTTAACTAAACCCTGATGAGAATGAAAAAGTCCTGTAATCAGTTAGTCATGCAAATGAGCTGGAGTGTTGTTTAGGGCTGTAACGAGGGACTCCTGCATGCGTGTGCCGTGTGACGTGAGCATGTGTTGCATGTGTTTCATCACTTCTGTAGGAGGAACCGCAGGAGATCATAAAGCCGGTGCCCATCAGCCAAACCCCCGGGGCCTCCACCGGCCCCGCCAGCATTGCTTATAATAAGACGGCTCGGCCCTTCGGCGGAACGACTAACACCGTCAGATCGGTCAGTCCCAAAGCCTCCATCCCCTCCGCCTCGTCTGCCTTCACCCCAGCCGCTCCGTCCCAGCAGCCCGCCCCCGCCCCCAAACCCGCCTCCGGCCACTCCCCCTTCGCTAACTCCTCCTCCACATCCTCCTCTGGCTCCTCCTCCCCGGCGAGAGTGATGGCTCCACCCCCGGCCCCCGCCGCCCCTCATTCGTCCGTCTATAACACGCCCATCAACCTCTACTCCAATCAGAACGCGTGTGAGGTGGCTCTGGGCCAGAGGCGTGGCCTGCTGGAGAGCAAAGCCACTGGGGAACAGTACAACGGGTAGGTGGGGCTTCGACCGGCCAATCAGAATCTACTTCCTGTTCTCCATACTTCTGTTTCCTGCGTTTATTCTTCCTGGCTGTTCTCAGAGGGATCGCTTTGATCTGTTGTTCAGAAAGGGTTCTGGGTTATTCTGTGAACGGTATTCGTGACGCTCTCTGTTAACACAGAAAATCATCTCTACTAACGAGAGGTTTAAAAACTGAGGGACCGAGCTGTGTTGTTTTAGTCTAATTGAGATACTGTTTTTAGCATTGAGAGAAAACCAGGAGACTGTTTATAGTTTTTATTCATATCTAGATTTTTTTTTATTGTCTGTTTTCATTTTAGTTTTATTTAAAGTTTTAGTAATTTTTTTTTTGTTTTTGTTGTCTATAGATTTTAGTTTATTTTAGTACCATTTTAGTATCAAATTAAACTACTGTAAATGTAAAAGAAATGTTGAGATGTTCAGCAACTAGCTGAACTAAAATCAGTAAAAAATTCAGTAAAAATCATTAAAAAAAACTGTTTAATAGACTGTCAGTTTAAGTTTTTTATGGTTTTAGTTTAACTATAATAACCATGGGACCAAGAAAAAACATTATTATTATTATTATTATTATTATTATTATTATATATTTATTATTATATATTTATTTTAAAATGTTGTTGTTATTGATGTTGTTGTTGTTGTTATTATTATTATTATTATTATTATTATTATTATTATTATTATTATTATTATTATTATTTAATTTTAGTTAAGTTAATCATTTAATTATTAATTCTAATTCAAAATGATGTATTTATCTTGATAGTAGTACTAGTAGTAATATTCAATTAAAATATTTTTTAATAAGTATTTTGCTAAATAGAAAATGTATATCAGTATGATTTCTTGCCACACAAGAATCATTTTTTTTTATTTAAGTTATTATTTTTATTTATTTTATTTTATTTATTTTTTTTACTTTTATTAAACACATTAGCATTACTCCATTATGTCAGTAATAAATATTGCAGATTATTAGTTCATAAGTGAGACATTAGAAATAGTTTAGAAATGTCATAAATGTAATTTCTGCACCACTAATGCCACTAAACTGAATTGGAAATGTAAAGGTTTCCAGAACAATTCTATTGGTCAGACAGACAGGAAGTCCCGCCCCAAACTCACCTTATTGGTGGAATCAGTGTTACTGTATCAGGCTGCTAGAACAAACTAGAGCTTTTAGAACTCTTTAATGTCACATTGTTGCAGTCAGCCTGCTTTTACATATGTTTAAGAAGATTTGATGTGTTAGATTATTGATATATCTTCTCAACTGGTGGGCGTGGAATTCAGCTGGAATTAAAATCAGGACGATAAGTCTTGATTAAAGCACTTAAAAATGTCAAATATGTGTGTAATTTGAGTTGTGAAGAGTCTAACCCGGACTACTGTTTCAGACAGATGGATTCTTCTCGTCTGTTGCTGGTGTATAATTACTGTTTGTTTGAGTTTGCTCACATAAACAGTGCTTTATGGATAATTGCATCACGCCCTCCAGTTTAATTATTTTCTGTGGTAACCCAGAGCCTGTCACAATTGCTGTTCATAGAGTTGAAGTTGTAAATAAAGCAGAATATTGGCTGTGAATGCTGTGAGAGGGAATGGCAGTATCTCTGTGAGGAAGCCTGGGGGAAACTGGAAGCCAATGTGAAAAGTGATGGTTTTCCAAAACAACTGTGTGAGCCAAAGACTTATTCAGTGAGACCAGCTAGTGTGACGAATCTCATGCTTCACCTGTACACAGTCTGCCCTATTAGTCCTTTTATCAGTTGATGGACATTTTTGGCTGAGTAATTCATTTTTTTTTAAATGTATTATTATTTATTTATTATTATCTTTTGCCATATTTTAAATATTTTAAATAGTTTTTAATATTATTATTATTATTATTATTATTGATTTAAATATTTATCATTTTTCTTCTTTACTTAAAAATGTATTATTTGTTGCATTATTATCTTTTGCTATATTTATTTGAAATTAAATACTGTATTGTTGTTGTTAATTTAATTATCCATTGATTTAGTAATTTTTAATATTTAGGTTTAAATTTTGATTTGCTATTAAAAATATTATTAACTTATGTTAGATATTTTAAATATTTTTATTATACATTTTTATTTAATAATAATAATAATTATTATTATTATTAATTGAATTATTTTATTCATATTTAAATATTAATCTATTGTATTATGTCATTATTATATTTTATTTTAGATGTTTATTTTATTAAATTGTAAATGTATTATTGCATTTATTACTTAATTTATATATTACATTATTGTAAAATTTATTATTGTCTTTTGTTGTATTTAGTTTATATATTTTAAATAGTTTTAGATTTTATTAATATTATTATAAATTTAAATATTAAACTTTAGCATGTAACTTTTTTTTTTTTTTTTTTTTTTAAAGCACATTCATGTGTCTTCACCGTATGTGGTCTTGTTTTCATAGACAGCTTTTATTTACTCATCACTATAGTTTTGACATGGAAGTCAAGAGCAGATGAGAGGAAGCTGTTAAAGCGTCGTCTTGTGTCTTCTCTCTCATGTGGTTTCACTGATCCCAGTAAACACACAAACCTTGTGTCTGCGTGCTGAGACTCGGATAAACAAGCGTTCTGCTTGAGATCCTGACCACAGGAGCTCCTTCTGCAGCTTTAGATGGATTGAGTTGAATGTCAACACGAGTTTTTAAAGGCTTTGAGATCTGATGTAAATCCTGGACAATTTGTAACGGGTCAAAACATTTCTGTCTGCTGGTGTCGTCTCTGCGTTCATGCTGGTTTTGGACGCGTCCTTCATAATATATTATTATGAGCTCGCTGGTTCCAGTGATAGTGAAGTCAGCAGGAAAATGAGAAGAACAGGTCGAGTCGTGCCGGGACAGAAGAAATCCCTGCAGCGCTGACGGACTATCCAGAGATACTTCACCCAAAATCACATCATTTCAACTTTATGCCGTTTCAAAACCCCTGTGACTTTGTTCCTTCCGTGAAACTCAAAAGGAGATGTTTAGCTGAATGTTCACGCTGCTCTTTTCATAAAGTGCTGTCGAAAAAATTTCACAATTACAAAGAAACCGAAAGTAACTTAAATGTGAAATTTGAAAGACTAAAATAGTAGTATTTTCTACCATTTTTACTGTGTGGGTTTGTGATATTTTTGATATCTCCTGTAATTTTTGGGACTTGGATGTTTTTGTCGTATGAACAGAAACAGCTTGAAAATGTAGCTTTTCATCTTCTGTTGTGATGTTTTATTTTTATAACTTTTTATTTTAACATTTTACAATTTATTAGATTTATATATTTTTTTTATTTATTTTATTTTGACTATTTTTATATTTTATCATTTTTTTTTATTTAAAAGTATTTTGAATTTACATTTTTATGATTCAATTAATTACTGTTTTTAGACTGCTGTAAAAGTATTTTTCAGTTTTACATTTTTATGATTCACTTACTTATTACTAAGTGTTTTAAGATTTTTTTTATTTTACACTTATTTTCAGTTTTCCCTTTTTATTATTTAATTACCTATTAGTAGATGTTTTTAGATTTTATTTTATTTTCAAATTAATTTTCAGTTTTACCTTTTTTATTTAATTACTTATTAGCAAGTGTTTTTCATTTTGAATTAATTGATTTAATTGATTTGATTTTAATTTAATTTTTTTAATTAATTGTTAGCAAGTGTTTTATTTTTGTGTTTTAAAATATATATTTTACAATTATTTTTCAGTTTTACATTTTTTAATGACTTATTAGTAAGTGTTTTATTCTGTTTTACTGAAGAGAGAAAGTCATGTGGGTTTGGAACAGCATAATAAAACAGTAAATGATAACAGATTTGTAATTTTTGGGTGAAGTCTGCTGTAGTTTGAGTCACAGGAACGTGATGTTCCTGTCTGATTGGAAACATCAGTGAGTGTTTAAGGTTGTTTGCTTCCAGTTATCCGCTTCAAGTCCTCGGTGTGGCTCTGAAGCTCGGTTGAAGCGTGGATGTTATTCCTGGTCTGAGGTGTTTCTGTGAGCTGTTTGAAACTGGTCTGCAGAAGGCTGTTAGTGTGAGCTGGTCTGGTGCTTTCTGTCCCATCTTCCCAAAGACCAGAGATTCCCAAACAAACCTCTTTAATCTCAAATATTTACCTGAAGCCCCCTGAGATCGTTCGCTAATACATAAATAATTCAACAACACATTTGCATGTTCATGGTTCTCTGATGTTGGTTAATAGTCACATGACATGCAGATAAATAAATACATTTTTTTAGTAAGTGTTTAATTTAGTTTTGTTTTTATTTGAACATTTTTATTGTTTAATTATTAGTTAGTTTTGTTTGTTTATTAATTAGTTGCATTATTAGTAATTGTAAATTATTACTGTTTTATTTTGATTGCTTTTATTTTAAAATTATTTATTATAATCATTTGTATGGTTTAATTGCTTTTTATTTAAACAATTATTTATTTTAGTTTTACATTTTAATGATTTAGTTACTTCAGCAGTATTTTTATTTCAGTTTGTTTTTATTTTAAATGTAATTTATTTTTTGCGATTTATTTACTTTAGTAGTAAGTGTTTTATTTTGATTTGTTTTTTAATTTATTTTAATAGTAATTATTATCAGTGTTTTCTTTTGATTTATTTTAAAATTGTTTATAATATTATTTTAAGTGTTTTATTTTTATTTTTTTATTTTACAGTTATTTGTACATTTTTATGATCTAATCACATTATTTTTATTTTAAAAAATTATTTTAATTTAGCGTTGCTTGTGAATTAATTTCTTGATAGTGTTTTATTGATTTTTTTTATTTAATAGTTATCTATTTTAATCTTTATTTTTTAAATATGAATTTAATTTTGTATTTTAATTTTAATTTAGTTAATAGTAAATGTTTTATTTTTATTTGTTTTTATTTTAAATTATTATTTTTTAATTGGTATGATTTATTTACGTGCTGTTTTGTTTATATTTTTAAATGATTTATTTTGAGTCTTTATGAGTTAATTGTGTGTTGTTTGTGAAGGCCTGTGTTTGGTGTGCAGTGAGTGAACGGCGTCTGGTTGCTGCTCCTCATTTTCTATGTATAGCCGTCAGCCTCGTCAGGAATGTTTGTAAAATTCTCTGCGAGAGTTTCCAGCTGCGTTTACTGACTCAAACAATTAGTACCCCGAGAGAAGCAGTTTTGACTCGTGTTTAGTTTTGAAGCAAAATTGTTTAAGATAACAAGGCTCATTTTAGATGTGTATTAATTAAATATTTTGTAATAAATTATTTATTTATTTATTTATTTATTTATCAGCTGGTTTCATTTAAAGCGACTTAACAATACATGTAATTTTTTAACACTTTAATTATTTAGCAGATGATACCTTTATTCAGAGTGACTTAAAAATAGATGTAATTTTTTTTAATTCATTTAGTAGATGATTTTATTCAATGTGACTCAAAAATAGATGTAATTTTTACATTTTTATAGTATTGCATTTATCAGATTTTTATCCAAAGTGACTTAAAAATAAATGTAATTTTTATTTCATTTTATTTTAGCAGATGCTTTTATTCAGTGCCAAAAATAGTTGTGATATGTATATATATATTTTTTTTAGTAATTTAGCAGATGCTTTTAAAGTGACTTGAAAATAGATGTAATTTTCATAATATTTGTATTAATTGATCAGATGCTTTTATTCAAAGTGACTTAAAAATATATATATTTTTTTATTTTATATTTAGTCATTTAGCAGATGCTTTTAAAGTGACTTAAAATAGATAAAATTAACATTGTTCACTCGTTTATTAGATGCTTTTATTTAGTCACTTAAAAATAGATATCATATTTTTATTTTATTTTTAGTAATTTAGCAGATGCTTTTAAAGTGACTTGAAAATAGATGTAATTTTCATAATATTTGTATTAATTGATCAGATGCTTTTATTTAAAGTGACTTGAAAATAGGTGTATTTCTATTTTTATTAATTTTTTTTATCTAAAGTAGTTTACAAATAAGCAGTGCAACAAAGCAGTTCCTCCTAGATATATTTATATTTTCAGAAAATTCTTATCTTTTACAATTTTGCTTCTCTCAAGTCAGTTTACTCCAAGGATGTGTTTCTTCAGATAGAGCAACAGTTGTGCGAGGGCGAGTGGGTTTATCATGCACTAGTCTTCATCAGCACTGGTGTTCGTTTACTGTCAGCATGTTTCTGAACACGAGTCTCTTGCGTCGGTGTGTTTCTGTCAGAAGTGCATGTGTGCATGAGGTCTGATGGGGATCAGAAGCGCTTCAGATGTCTCACTCTCCACCTCTCTCTCTCTCTCTCTCTCTGTGTCTCTACAGGAGGAGCCCATGACAAAGTTAGTGTACTAGATGCTGTAGTGTTCTGTCATCATCACTAACCCAGCAAACACACTCACAGTCATCTCTTCCTCAGACTCTAGAGCTCCTGAAGCTCATGTGCTGCTGTCAGTCAGCGTATCTGTGTTTATTCCCGGCAGGGAGCGTATAAATAGCAGTGACATTTACCTTCATGTATTGTTACAGAGCAGATTCCCAGAGAACAGTTCATCAGAAAGAGCCAGTCAAACTCAGGAGAGAGTGGAGCCATCTAGTGCTGATTACTTGACATTGACCAAACAAAAACAGACTCATCATGCACTCAGGATTTTGTGCTCATTAAAATTAAACTGAAATTTTAATTAAAATGTTTAAAAAAAAAAAAAAGGATGATTTGTTTGAAAAATGTAAATATTTTTTTAAATTCTAAATTTAAGTTTTTTTTTTTTGTGATTCTATTTAGTGCAATGTTTTAGGGTTGTTATAGTAAACTAAAGCCATACAAAACATGTCCTTTACTTAAAATTAAATCAACATTAACTGAAACAAAATGAAATGAAAAAAAGCTTAAACTTACTGTATTTTAGTTCAGCTAGTTAGCAAGGGAACGTTTCTCTTTCGTTTAGTTTAACTTGATGTACTAAAATAAATAAAACTAAAAGAAAAAGAACTGTAGGTTTATATATATAACAACTGAAATAAAATAAAATAAACCTTAAACTTATAGGGGAAATATTTAGGAAATATTTATTTTTCATTTAGTTGAACTGGATCTACTAAAATAAATAAAACTAAAATTAAAATTAATAAAAAAAAAAAAACTATATAGACATTTAAAAAAATAATAAAAATAAAAAACAAAGTACTAAAGCTAACTAAAATGAAAAATAAAAAAATAAAATCAAAATAAGAACTATAATATTATTTCAATACTAAAATGTAAGATTTATTGCTAAAAGAATCTAAACTAATAAAAACCGTTTTATTGTCATTTTTAATGTGAATATCAGCACTTAATGTATTGCTGCTGTGACAGACATTTTCCCTTGTTAGGATTAATAAAGTATTTTTCAGATCAATTCAAAAGGAAATTTTTTGACGTTAGAAATATTTAGTGATATTTGGTAGTTATGGGACACATTTATAATTACATTTGCATGCAGAATTTCACTTCACTTTTTTTTCATATGCACTAATAATAATAATAACAATAATGTAATAATATTAATAAAAATATCTCTAATAAACATGTTATGAAAAAATAAAAAAAATATTTTCTTGACTTTTTTTATTTCCATAGTGGACCTCAGAGTATTCTTAAGTAAGTAGAAACAATATTAAATAGTAGAATCTGAAACAATATGAAAAAGTATAATCTTAATATGAAATATGCTGGTGATTTTTGACTCTTTCGCTCATTGTCTTGATTTCTGTCCTTTCTCATTTCCTCTCTCATCACCTGTAGAAAGACTCCTCCCAGGTAAACAGCTGATGGTGTGTGTGATGTTTGTATGATGATAATGTTTGGAGTGTGTGAGTGTGTGTGAGAGTGAGAGTGAGTGAGTGTGAGTGTGTGAGTGTGAGTGTTGTGAGTGTGAGTGTGTTGTGAGTGAGTGTGAGTGAGTGTGTTGTGTGAGTGAGTGTGAGTGAGTGTGTTGTGAGTGTGAGTGTGTGTGAGAGTGAGAGTGTGAGTGAGTGTGTTGTGTGTGTGAGTGTGAGTGTGTTGTGAGTGTGAGAGTGAGTGAGTGTGAGTGAGTGAGTGTGTTGTGAGTGTGAGTGTGTTGTGAGTGTGAATGTGAGTGAGTGTGAGTGAGTGTGAGAGTGAGTGTGTTGTGAGTGAGTGAGTGTGAGTGAGT
>JAFVLL020034269.1:0-34074 GCA_021397915.2 Tor tambroides
TTTTTTTTATTAGATCGTCTATAATTTAAAACAGAAGAAATATACTCCTGTGTTCCAATACACGTCTGTTTTCTGTCCAAGCACTTGTTCAAAGCTCACTCTGACAGACCTGTCTATAAAAAACCAACCTCCAAAAAGGAAATAAAAATGAGCAAAGAGAAGATCAAGGGATGAGGGGATGGAAAAGAGAATAATTAATGACACCTGTGTTTTTAGTAGGAGTTCGTTCACTGTAAAGAAAGAGTCAAATGCTAAGACAAATCCACAGGCGACTGTAAATGTGCTGGATGAACTCGTGCATGCTCCTGATCAGACTACTGGCTAAAGAAAACGCTAAGAATTTGTCTCTAGCTTATTTAGGGCATGTGCAGACACACGTCAGTAGTTCAATCATAGTTGATGCTGAACTCCACATATATCCCTCTACCTCATCATGACCCTCCACCCTTGTGTGTCCAATAACTTCGGCCACCATTTCGGGCATGACATCGTGACCTCTAGGGTCCAGCGTGACACCTGAAGCACAGCGGCCCGACAGCTGTCACCCCTGACCTGAAAACACACATGTGCGCACACAGACCCCTCACATCAATAACAGCAAGTGTGATCTGAATTTCCGAGGGGCGAGGACTTCCATGCCGTTTTGTTTGTAGGGGAACAGGGTGGCAGACTCTACCACTAAGTGGATGGGGACCTGGAATGACCCCTGGGTGGGGGAGAGAGCCGTCAATCAGTGGAGCAATTTACCCTAAGACACCAAAAACATCTCGGTCCGACCTGCTCCCGCATGACACACAAACACACACACACACACACACGGACCCACATGGACTCAGATAATTAAGCCAGGATGCTTGGACAACTTTTCTCTGAATGTAACTAGGAATGTCATGTGGATGGATTGACTAGTGTGTGTGTGTGTGTCCTGGCAGGTCATTACCGCTCAGCTATATCTAAGAAATCACACGTGATACACACTTACTCTCACACATGTGGACACACACAATTCTAACACCACTCTGATTCATTGTTATTTTAGCATTATTTATATACTATTATAGTCTTTGTTCATATTTTGAATTCACTTTCATTTTATATTTTTCCTTTAGTGATCACTTTAATTTTAGTTTGAGTTTTAGAAATTGTGTTATGTGCTTTCATCATTTTTACTTCTTTTTAATATTATTATTTCTGTATAGATTTAATTTATTTTTAATATAATATAAGTGTTGGTAATTTTAGCACTTCAGCTTTAAATACATTTATAAAAATAAAGCTATATAGAAATAATGATATTAAAAGCCTAAAAAAATGAAAAAGCACAAAATTACTAAACCTTTACATTTTTACATGATTTTATCATTACTACTACTACTATTATTATGATGATGATTATTATTATTATATAGCTTTGAGTTATTTTTATTTTTTATGTAGTATTAGTGTTAGTAATTTTAGTACTTCAACTAGATTTTATTTCAGATTTATTTGAATTATCAAAAAAACAAAAAACAAAAAACATGGTTTTTAATAGTTTTAGTATTAAAAAATAGCTACAAATAGACACTGCGTCCAATATGTCAACAATCACGGTCATTCCTCTTTCCTAATCCACACTTTTCCTACTTTTCCAGGCCCTGGAATATTCATTCCCATTACCCAAAAGAATTCTGGGTTCACAGAGTAGAAAAAGTGAAAATAAGACCAAGAGAATCAAATTCTTATTTATTTATTTTTTCTTTTGTGAGGCGAAGAAAAAAAAAGCGTTAAACAGAACAGAATCCCGATCCTTTCAGAATTTCAAGTTCAGACAAGAAGAGAAGAAAGGAAAGTAGAGGAGAAAACTAAACCAATAGAATCAAAGACTAGAATACTCACTCCCAGAATTCCAGGTTCACGCAGACAGCCGCCGTCCCCTCATTCCATATTCCAGTGGCAGAATTCCGTGTCGGGAGCCCATCAGAGCTAATAAGAGGGACCTGTGATCCCAACTCAGAATGCTGCATATATATTTTTCCTCTCTCCGTCAAAAGGGAATTCAGGTCAAACATTAATTGCTCCTGTCAGATGGCTGGAGAAATTGTGGATAACAGGGGAATCTCTCTTTGTTTTTCTTTAATCATGGGAGTCTGCGTAGGGCGGACTCTGCACGTAAAAATAGAAGATGTATTGGTTTTATTCCAGTTGGATGTAAACGGAGCTCCCTACTTCACACATACGCAAATGCCGAGGGTGTTCTGGCCTTTTTCCCTCCCGTGTGACTTCCCGCTTTCCCCACGGACACAGAAGTCCCTCTCGGCAGTTAGATAAATGGGCTTGTCTTCACGGAGAGCTTCTAATTAGTCTCCATATTGCATTTTATAAGTTTCCTCCCCCATGCGCTCTTTATGTAAAGCTTCTCAGATCCCATGTGCTCCACAGATCGAACAAGGGTACAAACATAGTGTTTCTATTATTAGCTTTAGAGTTATTTTGAATAACCTGTGTATGTTAGTGATATAACAATTAGTGAAAAACGGAAAGTGCCTGAAAATACATTTCTGCAATAAATGGCAAAACATATATAAAAAATAGACAATATAAATGATAATAAGACTGTACATTAAACAAATTTAGACTTTGTACAGTAAAACAAAGTGTTGTTTGTTCTCTATACAGAGAAGAACAAAGTACAAGGTATAAGTTCAGCTCATCCTTCTCATTTTTTGTTCATTTCAATCATCAAAATCTTCGTAATTGTGGTTAAAAGAAAGAAGATGTGCCATTAGAGCCAAAAAAGCAGAAGGAGGAGGCAGCGCCTGAAAACTGCTGATTACAGAGAGAGAAAGATTACAGGACTGAGAGAGTCTCTCCTCTGAACACACACACACACACACACACACAGAGCGCTCATGAAAGGACTTTAGCAGGACTGATAGTTAAAGTGATAGAAGATAGAGTAGGTTCATTATTTCTGGAGAAACAGAGAGAATTTGTGGGATGAGAGCTTGTTCTCTCTGTGGACCGTCTTTGTGGGCTGAAATGAGAGAATGTGTCAGACCAGACTAGTCAAGCACAGAGACTTTAATTGCTCTGGTACACTCGAATTAAGAAAGACCCCTGACCTGCCGAGCACAAGTGTGTGTGTGTGTGTGTGTGTGTGTGTGTGTGTGTGTGTGTGGCAGGTGAGCAGCACATGACAGGATGATCCCATTACTGGAATGTAACTTTCTTTTTTTACTCACAAGTTCCTAGCTAAAGTAAAAGCAGACATATACATCCATCCATCTATCCATCCATCCATACACACACACACACATATATATATATATATATATATATATACGTACATATATATATATATATATATACATACATACATACATACATACATGTAAACATTATTTATTGATCTTAAATATACTTTTGGACTCATTGTGAGAACGTATTGTTCATTGTTTGTTAACTACTGCATTAACTAACGCTAATGTTTTCCTCCTGGGAACTGTTGGTCTGCTCTGCATTGTAGGTGATTTCAGGTTTTACTGCTCTTGTGGGAAACATTTGGTCACCACCATGTTGGCAAAACCTGACCTGCACAAACAAGAGGACAAACACATTCACAAACCAACACTATTGAAAAGCTTTTCATCGGCCACAATACCTGAGTAAACAAAACCACATTTATGATCCTATGTCTATTCTGTCTTTTTTGTTTATCTGAGACAGCCATTCTTTTTACTGTCTTTTATTGTCTGCTTGTTCACACACACACACACACACACACACATGTAAAGGACTCTTTGAAGTGCTGAGGGGGATGTTAACTTACGGCATCTGTGATCAGGAGGTTTATGAGGGAGTACTGAGAGTTTTCAGTCATGTTTGCTCCTGACTGAAACAAACTACACTAGATTACATCATGAAGACACGATTTCACTATTATTTCACAAGCACAATCCCAAAGGAAACAAAAACCACAAAGGAAATTGCATTAATATATGCAGGAGATTAAAGGAAGAAGAAATGAAGACGTTTTCTTAAGTCTTAAAGGCACAGTCTACCCAAAAATGACAAATCTGTCATCATTTGCTCACCCTCACTTTCTTTCTTTTCAAAATATCTACTCTATCGTGTTTCACCGAAGAAAGTCATACAGGTTTCTGTATCCCTTTAAGACATGAGCAATCTCACATGCATCTGCAGTATGAAACTGTGCTCTGATCTGCCAAACAGGGTTATTTTAGTAACTAAATCTAACACCACAAAGAAAATGTCATCACTTGAAATCAGTGTTATTTTAGTATCACTGATACTATTTTAGTTTTTTTTTTTTTTTAATTTTGAATTAGTTTTCATTTTTACATTGTTTACATTTTAATTCTAGTTCAAGTGTTAGTAATGTCGTTGTGTTGTCATTTTTAGTAGTATATGTGTGTCTGTGTGTGTGTGTGTGTGTGTGTGTGTGTGTGTGTGTGTGTGTGTGTGTGTGTACTGGTTTTTGTGGTTTACGAGGACACAAATTTGTTTAATGACATGGGTATGACAGAGGTATTACAATTTGAAGGTGGTTTATGAGGACACTGCCTATGTCCCCGTAATTCAAAAGGCTTAAAAAACATACTAAATGGTGTTTTTTTGAAAATCTAAAAATGCAGAAAGTTTCCTGTGAGGGCTAAGTTTAGGTGTAGGGTTGGTGTAGGGCAATAGCACATACAGTTTGTACAGTATAAAAACCATTACGCCTATGGAGAGTCCCCGTAAACCACAAATACCAACGTGTGTGTGTGTGTGTGTGTGTGTGTGTGTGTGTGTGTGTGTGTGTGAGAGAGAGAGAGAGTGTTGTATTTAATAATTTTATTTCATTTTGAATTTTAGTTATTTTACTACATAAAGTTAAACTAAATTAAATTGTGAAATAACTAGTTGAAATATAATTTTAATTTTTTTTTATTTCAGTTAATGTTTATTTCAAGTAATAATTTTTTATGTTTTTAGTTTTAGTTTCAGTTTTAGTTATTAATAATAATAACTAAATTAAAAACTAAACTAAGTTAAAACCCTTCTATAAAATAAATAAACATTAACTTGGGGGGGGGGGGGGACTTTTCAGCTAGTTGTCAAGGAAACATTTCTCGTTTTATTTTATCAACTAGCAACTAAAACTGAAAAAAAATTAAATTAAATTAAAAAAAAAACTATATAAACTAAAAAATACCTAATTAAAAAATGGCAAAAACATAAGAAAAAAAAATTCTAAAATGTTAGCTAAAATTTAAAAAAAAAAAACTTTTCAGCTAGTTGTCAAGGAAACATTTCTTATTTTTATTTTATCAACTAGCAACTAAAACTGGAAAAAAAAGAATTAAATTTTTTAAAAAAAACTATATAAACTAAAAAATACCTAATTAAAAAATGGCAAAAACGTAAGAAAAAAAAAATCTAAAATGTTAACTAAAATTAAAAAAAAAAAAAAAAAAAAAAAACTTTTCAGCTATTTGTCAAGGAAACATTTTTCGTTTTTATTTTATCAACTAATACCTAAAACTAAAACTGAAATAAAAAAATTATATAAAAACTATATAGACTAAAAAATACCTAATTAAAAAAAATAACAAAAACATAAGAAAAAAATTACTAAAATGTTAACTAAAATTAAAATGAAAACAGAAAATAAATAAAATAAATGAGGGGGAAAACCAGCTGATGAGATCTCCATTAGCTATGAAAGAGCAAGCACCAAGAAACAGAACGCTCCTGTGGGATGATGTCACTATGTTTTGCTCATACGGAGGAAAGTGAGATTACTGATTAACTCTTCAGAGATGCTGGAGGAGCAAACAGAAGCTCTTATCTCAGAAACACACAGAAACCAGCTCAATCAGGAAGAGAGAATGTTACATTTCAGAGCCGCTACATTCCACATAGTCAGTCCAGCGGTTTTGGAAAATGAATGTTGCTAAGGGGCAAGTCAAATAGATTTGATTTCACTGGTATCTAGTAACACCGGCTCGCTCTTTTTCTTCCTTCTCCTCGTCTGTAACAGTATATTCCTTGTTCGAAGCCCCCAGGAGAAATCTCAGCGTTTTGAATACAGAGCATAGCTGAGGAATGAGGAGATGAGGGAGGAAAATAAGCCGTGTCGATGCTCGGAGCCGCTCCGCTGGGACGGGACTCATCTGAATCTGACTGGGAGTCCAGGAACGAGCGAGCGGCCAAGAAAAGAGAGAGAGAGGGAGATAAAGAGAATGAGAGAGGCCTGGAAATCAATAACCCAGCAGAAAATCAGAGAGCGCTGACTTGAGCCAGTGCTTCCTCTTCACCTCCTCACGCTCCCTTCAGCACCCTGAAGACACATCGATTCACAGCAGTGTCATTGTTTGAGCTCAGACCTTTGGCAGATCATGAAAACGCACAGAGAAACTCACTTGTAGAAGTCAGGGTTAAAGTAACAGTAAATTCTTTACAAAAATCTACAGCAAATCTCCTCAGACTGCTTCGGTTTATCTGTCAGTCCTCTATCAAGTGCCTTAGTGCAAGAAAATTAATATTTTATCATATTTTACAAATTAAATATTAATTACAGATACATAAATTAAACAATATTTGAAATAAAAAAGTGTATATATGATTAAATTATATATCTAGTAAAACCATACAAATTATATATTAGTAAAACTATATCAAATCAAATGTTTCATTAAACAATTCAATAAATTAAAAATTATAAAATTAAATAAAAAATATAAAAATTCAATGTAAAATAATAATAATAATAATTACTACTATTATTATTATTATTATTATTGTTGTTGTTGTTATTAGTATTATTATTATTAAAATAAAAATTATAAAATTTAATTAAATAAAAAATATAAAAATACAATGTAAAAATAATAAATATTATTATTATTATTATTATTATTATTAAAATAAAAATTATAAAATGGCATTATATTAAAAATATTATTTTTATGTATTTTTAAAATACATATTTGTAAAAATAAATTATAACATGGACACTTCCAACTATATATTTTTATCAAAAAAAAAAAAAATCTACTAATAAAATCTACTAATAAACATCTAAATTTCAATTCAGTTTAAACCCATAATAATAATAATAATAAATAATTTTGTTAAATATATATATATTTTCACATTACTCCATATTGCCTAGAGAAAAATGTAAAGCAAAATAAAACGTAGAGTGAAATCTCTCAACACATGGTATTGTATATACTGCCCCTCTGCAAATAAACGTGGCATTGTTTTCCTGCACTTCACAGGAACACGTACATACAAGTCATATCTCAAACTCTCAGAAAAAGTCACAAAATAAGTTATGAAAAAAAAACATTATGTTTGCATTAAAACATTAAGGACATGTGATGAGGAAGACTTTGCACGCATCTCTGACCAGCTCTGAAACCCTATGAGAAATTTAAAGCCGCTCATTATCAGAACATTCTAGAAGAGACGGACTCCCCGGAGAGTCCGAGCGCACTGATAGCATCTTCTGACAGAGGCACCCAGACGCTAAAGAAATGAGATACGGCTAAAATGAGAGCCAACAGAAGAGGAGAAGGGGGGCCAGGGCGCAATATCGCGATCCGAAAGCCTCTTATTCAGTCAGAGTGTCAAGTTGAGGGCGAGACCGTTCGAACGGGTTTATCTTTGCGCTAGCTTAGATGTAGGCTAATCACTCATGCCCTGACACGCACTGAAAGGGTATTTCCTCAGCTATTAGCAAAGAGCGCCATTCATCAGCCCGCTGTTAGCACGCTTAACCTTTAGTCCGAAGAACCTTATCGATTCCTCTTTAAGCCAAAGACTCAAAACAAATGTTCTGGCCTAAACCGCTGACCTGAGAGCAGTCGCAGGATTTCGTCAGACTGAATGATTAAAGTCACTATAATCAAGGTAAACAGGGCTTGTCGGAATGGAATCACTCACAAACAAGGAGCGTTTTGTTTGCTTCGTGCCGTGACCTCGCTTTTACCTCTTTAACGAAGGGGATGATGGAAAAGAAAGGGATGGAGGGATATCAGAAAGGTGAGCCGAGGTCAGTGTTCCAACAGAATGTGAGTCCACAAACGATTCGATAAAAGAATCAGTTCGTAGGAGTCATTTGTGCGTGAATCAGACTACACTGGTTGCGCAGCATGTTTGCTTCTGCATGCAACCAGCAAAGATTTAGCATTAACTCATGTTGATCTCATATTCCAAATGAATGTGTGATTGTGTAAAGGCTCACTGTTTTGGACTAAACACCATGAGGTCAGACTGAAACCCTGAGGCCATATGACAAATAAAACGAGTTAATCTCTACACATCAGTTTTTCCGAACCTGTCAGCATTTAGCTTTATTCAGCTTACTCAGAAAGGACTGCAAAGAGCTGATGAAAAGAACAACGGTGAATATGGTAAATTACAAATGTGCTTGTTGATTTTGTGACAAACTATGATTACTGAAATCATAAATAACAGACGACAGCTACATGGAAACTCCGAAGCCTGCATTCGTTAATTATCCCAAAGCAATTCATCATAAATAAAGATGACATTACTTAATAAAATCCCATTCATAGTGGATAAATAACAGTGGCAAGCACGCCATAGTCTCATATACGGAAAATGTCACAATAATGACTGGCAATAAATTGTAAATGATTATTATTTACCAAAGATATGAGAAACCAGATGCTTTCAGCTTCTATTTCGCCTTGAATCAAAATGTTTGCAGATTCAAAACAAATAAAGTCACGGAGCTGAAATATTAGGGGGATCTCGGCAGAAAGAAAAGAAATAATGTGGCGTGCAGTTAGAGTCTAGAGTTTCATGTGATTTTCCTCAGTAGCTGGCATTTGCTCACAAACAAACGAAACCTCGCCGTCTCTGGAGCGGGAGAGAACGGTAACGGTGCTGTTCAAATGTTGTGTCTTCATTTTCAAATGGAAATGTGCAGTGTGAAAGAGTTCTCATTTGTGTGAGTATCGAGCAGGAATGTTTTATGCCAAGCTGCCAAAAAACGTTGGCATAATAAATGTGTGCTTCACACAATGAAACTACCCAAACACACTGAAATGAAAATAAAACTGTCACACAGGTGGATGGTGTAATTAAAGTCAACACTGCTGTTTTCAATTGCCATTTTACTTGAGTAACCTGGCATATTTGAGCGAAACAGGATATTCAATGAGAAAACAATTACAACAGGACTCGATTTTATCCATCTGGAATTAAACTGGATCATGAAAAGTGAGAGTAATATACCAGAATGAAAGTAGATGGTTGGAAAGGGATGTTGAATAAGTTGAATTGATGACAACAACATATTATTATATCATTGCTGTTGTTGATGTTATTACTTTAATATAAATAATATATTACTATATTATTAAAGAATTGTGAATATCTTAAAGAAAAACATTCATAATGATTAATGTTAATAAATAAATAAAATAAATTAAATTAAATTAAATAACTAATCATATTTTCCAGATATTAAAACCTATTAACCCGCACCAGGACGATCTCGCACCGAACGCTCTTTGTTTGCACGTGTCATTGTTTACAAATAGAATAAATGAAACGAGACAAAGTTAATCTTGACAAACTATATATCATTCTGAAGGTCTAAGCCTCAAGCATCGATGATAGATCGCTGTTTTTCGATTGAAAGCTTATAAGGAATGTATTTGCTAAATTTGTGTAAGCAGTACACATCAAAACATCCATAATAAAAAAGCAGTACGTACCATTATCATTGTAATAACGAGTCACAAACGCGTCCACTGCTGAAATCCCGGTTTAGTTAGAAAGGCAGGGGTCCACAGAACAACATCCCATCGAGCACTTTTAGTCCAACGAAACAATAACGTTGTAATTTGGATCGATATTCCTTTGTTTACATTTCATTTCTTCGGGAGAGTTATTGTTTGTGTCCGTTATGGAATAAATTACGCTCAAAAACAGCGTCTTGGTGGAAAAACAACAACATGGTTTTGTAGCACGCAGTGTCACAAACAGAATGAGACCATCCAAAAAAAAAAGTCACAGATCCGCGGAATATTGTATATTTGAATTCTCGCGCTCTCTCGTGACGCCGCGTGACGCACGCTGTGACGCACCTGTCATCTGACGGGGGCGTAACTTAGCGATTGCCTTTTTGCACAAATAATTCTTTTTCTTTTTTTTCTTCAACATTTTTCATATGTGTGTGTGTGTGTTTTGGGAAACGTGGCTGTATCTGCTTTTATTACCATCTCTATGAACGCACATCAGCGTGTGATTACCGACTGTATGACAGCTGTCAACGATCGGCTATTATTGAATATATGGCCCATTTGTATTGATTATCATCTGTATTGACACACATCAGCGTGTGATTACTGACTGCAATCAGTGTGAATGTCTGGCAATATCAGTGTATGTCTGGCAGTCAGAGTATGTACTTGAGTATGTACTACATACAAAGCAAATTCTTTTTTTTCTATTTTTTTTTCTTTTTTATTACTCAAATTATTCTTATTGTATTTTTTAGTGCTCAAATAAATCACTTATATGATGTCTAAAATTATGTCTATTATTTTATAATTGAAAAAATATGCAGGGGTATGTATAATGACTAAAATAGTTTGTATAATTCTGCAATACATTTTTCCTGAAACAGGGGGGGTGGGGGGCCTAGAAATATTCTAAGAAAAATGATTGCAGGAATCTCATTTTCTGTGACATCTTCTTCAAATTTGAAATATAAACTCATTAGACATGTGACTTTTCAGCCCATTACTTTTCTGGATTGCTCCAGGACTTATTTCATGTATTTGTTTTATGAAATAAAAAAACATTCAGTGTGGTAAAACATTTCCAAAGCACTTCCAGTGTCTATAACTTTTTTATTTTTGAGCATTATCAACTCTGGATGATGGATAGTAAAGCCTAGAGTGTCTTCTTTCCAAAGATACCTAAATTGTGTGTGTAGCACATTATTGTCAGGAACTGTTACCATTTTAATTTAAGTAGGTCAATTTCAGCTGTGAGGCCAAAAATGGGGGGTGCTAGCTAACAGGTTAAGGAAATAAGGAAATATTAAATATAGTGGTCAAAAAAAAAAAAAAATCTAACTACAAATGTAAAGGTGATTGTTTTTGAATTAATGGTGAATTTAAATCTATATAGCAAGCCTGCTGATCAAATGGTTACAAAGACAAACTAAAAATAAAATAAAATAAAAAACATTATGCCTATTTTCCCATATTAAAAAAGTTCAAGCACAAAAATGTAAATATCTGTCAAATAAAAATGATATGTCTATGTCTAAAGAAAGAGAGCCGTCAAGTTGACTTTAAATCCATGTGGTGAGGCTGCAATGTATGCAAATGACTAAACCGGGTTTATATCCCACATACTGATTTTATTCGGAACCAGAAGAATGCTTGCCACATTCTGAGCTTTCCTACCAATTTGTCCTGCGCTCTCTTATTATTCCAGAGTGCGGACACTTCTTATTATCTCTGAACACAATGCTTGTTTGTGGGCTGGATATTTTTACCGGTTCGCGGGCTCAGCCTGTGTTGCCACATGTTTTGGCTCACGCCTCTGAAGGTTCTCGGTTTAGCTCTGGTCAAGGTTGTGTGTTCTGTTTGGATTCAGGCCCCCGTCTCCATTTGCCAACACACACAGAACGGACCCATAACTCACTCAGCAAGGCCCTTGAGAGACACGACGCACTGGGTACTCCAACCTCTTAAAACGAGAACTACAGCCCTGTGTACTGACGCTTCTCGCTCTCGTTCGATCCGTCCATAAAAAAAGCCTTCATCTCTTTTGCTCCCCATCTTATCTTTTCTATCTCTCATCTAATATTCTTTTTATCTCGGTGTAATGAAATTGGGATTCAGAGCGTGCCACTTTCTCGCCCCCCACTCGTTCGCTCTCGCGCTGTCCATCAAACGGCAGAAGGGAGAGGTTATCGACTCCTCTCTCTTTTGCCCGGCAAGCTGAAACCTTCAATTCAATAGAGGAGTCGAAACAGACTCCCAGCCTATCTTTAACAAAGCGCCACACCATTTTCTAGCCCTGATGAGATCCGCCGAGCTCCCCTTCGGTTCCCGGGGGTCCCCAGCGTGCTGTTCACATTCAAAGAGTGTCAGCCCCCATTACCCGTCTCTGAGACAGACAACTAATAACACTGGATCAGCCTGGCAGACCGCAGTCGAATTCACTCACTCAATTTGACGCCTGGTTTCTCTCGCCTTGATTCGCTCGAGTGTTTAGATCAAAATGCCACGCCACGAGATGTGCTAAGCGAAGACAGGCCCTAAAAAGCAGAAGGGGCGAGGGTGGAAATCACCACACGTCAGCGAACTTTCAAGAAAAAAAGCTTAACGTGTTTTGCATGTAAAGAGGGCGCAATCAAGCTACAAAGGCAAGTCCGTGTCCGCAAACCGAGCGCCCACGCGTACGCCCCCAAATCCGCCACGTTCCTTTCCCTTGAAATACCTCCGCATCACACATGTTTCGAGCCTTAATTATTCTCAGGATGCTTCTAAACAGACATACGCGCCTCACCCACCATCCAATAAGCCAGCAAAGAATCACTTAGCATCTGCCTGCCATTAAATCCAAATCCAGAACGCAGCTGTCCGCAAAAAACTCCTACAAAGTGACCCGAGTCGCTCAGTCTGGTCAGATGTGGAGGCCAAAAACAGGGCTGCAAAACTCAAAGCCAAAACCATCTGCCGGTCCCAACGTACACAAAGCTGCAAATGCCAAATAGGCACACGATACGGAGCTAAACAACATCAAACAGAACAGAAATGTGGATGAGACGTTACGTTATGCCTATTAAGGAATTTGCGACAAAACAGTTGCTGTGTTGTACAAGAAAAAGAGCAATGACTGTAGTTTTTTTTTATTTTTTATATAACTGTACTGGTACTGAAACAATGTTTTTATACAACTTCTGTATAAATAATATTATTTATTATTTCTTTATTTATAACAATAATTTTTGGAACAATAGTAACTAAAACACATAATAATATGTACATACAAATATAATAAATGATTTTATTATTTAATTTAGAATTTATTATTATTATTATTATTATTATTATAACAGAAAAAAAGTACATTTATTATAATAAATAATAAATACAGTAATAAAAAGAAAAATACATTTAATAATAATAATAATAATAATAATAATAACAACAACAATTTTTTAAAATCTGGTTAAATGTGGAGACCAAAAACAGATCTGTAAAATTTAAAACCTTCTGTTGTCACAACATACACAAAGCTACAACTGCCTAACAGGCGCACAATCTGAACAACATCAAATGCAACAGAACTGCGGATGAGACTTCGCTTTGCTGTAGAAGGAAACGGAAGTTGATAACTGCGATGTTAAAAGCTCGGGCGCTTCACAACATGATCATATTTCTTTCTACATAGTGAATGAATCAGTTTTACAAGAGCACTCTTCTCTCTTTATAAACCTATAAGCTAGAAGGGCGAGCTACTAATATTGTCCATCAGTGTCTTGTAAAAGGTCTCGGTGTGTTAAGGAATGATAGGCAGGAAGAAGCAAAAGAGGGATGGCGAAAGTGGAATTAAATGCGTCAAATACCTTGTCAGCAAATTTCAGGTATTGGGGGCAGCACGTCTATTTTTCAAAACGACATTTCTTTATTTGACTGGACCTGCTTGAATGATAGCATCCTGAAATGGGATAGCCATTCATCACACCGCACACGGATGTTATTATCCAGAAATGTCCAGCATGACAACATGCAGGAGACACCAGCAACCTGGATCCGTGACGGGTGCGCATGTATGTCCGTGCGCATACGTCCGTGTTCGCTGTCACTCTGCCAGCCCACCATCTGGGCCCATGCACCGACTGCCCTTAATGAGGGGATTAGACCTCATGCGTTGCTGTGGGACCCTGAGCACCGGCACATAACGCAACCCCCTCCTCCTTCTGGCTTTTATATGGAAAACATTACAACGGGAAGGTAGAGCCGGCTAACTGGGCGCACAGCAAGGGCCTCTGATGAGCCTCGCTTAACTATGGCCATTTTTCTGGCCCTGGCTTTTGTGTGCATGTGTACACAACAGAGCTTCTGCAGATGTTAGATCCCCGTGTGTGTGTGTGCGTGATGGAGATTGCCAGGGTATGTGCTGCACACGGTGCTGTTTCAGGCCCCCTGGGTTTGTGTTGGCAGACCTTGAATCAGTCCATAATGAGCTCTGCCAGTTCTGAGCTCCAGACGCAGGACAGTGGAACAGCGGGGACTGCGGGAGAACCGGCCGCTCCCTCTGTATCTCACTCGCTGCCTCCTCCAGACCGATGCAAACAAAGGACAGAATAGATAAAAAGAACACAGGGCATGTAAACAGAGGAGCCACGCTCCGGAGGAAGATGAATGAAAGCGTCAGCCACTGCTGTAATGAAGAGAAAGCCGCTGGCTTGTGGCATGCAAGATCCACGGTCAGCGAATGCGATGTTAATAGAACTATGACTACACTCCAACGAGGGAATGATTATAGTCATTAAGGACTTCCAAAGACACGCTTTTTTCAGCTGTGGTTGGAGTTTCCAAGACTTACCAGATGAGATTTTTTTTAAAGTGATTTACTTGGTGTATTTCTATTGTATTTTTACAAACTAGTTCTTCATTCACTTTGCATACACATATTTGCACGTAAAAGTGTTTTCGCACACAGAAATCATGATTGATCTATAAATTAAATTAAAAAAAGGCAAAAAAAAAAAAAAAAATCTAAATTGACCCAACTGGAGCTGTGAACATCCTTAAAAAAATAAAAAATAAAATAAAATAAAATAAAATAAATAAATAAATATTTTTTAGAATAAATCATTTTATAATAAATAAATCAATATTAATTGAATAATTACGTCACTTCAGTTCATGAGTGTGAATGTAAATTGAATTGGTTACAGCCCAAGGGAGCAGAATTGGAATTTAAATTTACTACATTTCAATTCAAGAAATACAACTGAGGTAATGGATTCTAAGAAATGAAGTGTTCTTCCATCCTGGTCTACAAAAGTTAATTTATTAAATATGATGAAATATATAAACTAAATACAAATTTCTAGAAGTGATATTTTAAACAATTTAGTTTACTACCTCAATTCAAACCAAATTCAGTTTAAATTCAACAAATGAAAAGGAATTTAAATTTCATTTAAAATTCAATTTACACTCCCTCATCTAATCCAAATTGAAATCACTTGAATATTGAATACCGAATCTTGAATGCTTGAATATTGAAAAAACTTCAACAGTTATTAATGAATGAAATTCATTGTTAAAAAAAAAACTAATAAAAGTTTTAAAAATGTCTAAAATATTTATAAGAAGAATTTATAGAATATGTATATAGTTTTTTTGGGGTTTTTTTAAAGAAAATGTGAGTAGTGCTTTTCCATGCAAAACTCACTGCCTGGGTGTTCTGGATGGTTGCCAGGGTGTTGTTATGTGGTTTCTAAGGTGTTCCAAGCGGTTTCTAGTCTATTACTATGTGGTTGCTTACTGGCTCAAGGCAAAAGTGCCCAAACCCAAAGGTTTACAATCCTCTGGTCTCGAGTTCCTCCATCAGCGTAAGTCTGTGAGATTTTTTTGCATGTTTCATTGTCTGCCAAGCGAAAATCATAAGTCAGATCCCTCAAAACAGTAACAGCACACCTCTCCCCAACAAGCCACATGATTTGAGATATTATTCATATCCCTAGCACAAAAGGCTTAGCGTTACACGCCAAAGTTTAATACTCAGGGTTTGTTGAGCAATAAATATTAGCAATGCTTACTTTGGCGAATGCAAAAAAAAGAAAAACCTTGATATCAAAAACACAATTATTTGAGAAATCAGTGAACCTTCCCTTCAAGTCTCATATATTAACAAATAACTGGAAAATGTGATGAACTTGTCCATTTATGCAAGCACTTTAGTGACCTTATGGTGAACAACTGAGCTCCTGAACGTCTTGGTCTTTATCACAGAAGAACAGTGTGTTCAGATCTCCAAAAGGCAAAACACTAAAGCAGCCCTCAATGTCCAGAGCTAATCATTCAGTCCTCAACAGCACCTGTTTACTGCAGTTAAGCAATGGCAGCTCTAGGGCCAAACGGAGCAAAGACCTGGCAAGAACCGAGCCGAAACCAGGGCGCTTTTTATTGTCAGGGACAATAGAAGAGCATTATCCAGCTGTATTTAGCTGTTTGGGGCAGCTGTCCAGCGGTGGAGGACACGACCAACAGAAGGAACCTTGTTGTGTTCGGACTGGCACCGAACGAGCGCATACACAAAACCCTAATGAACTAGCAGCGGTTTATACATCTAAAAAAAGTCAGAAATGTCAGCCAGCCTGAGAACGATTGTCTTACGAAAGCCCACTTTTCTTCTCGCCTTCTTTTTCTCGTCCATCTTCTTGAGAGGTGGGATGAATAGGCTCTCTGCTCTTTATACACTTGTCCTCTGCTGGTTCAGGGACTTAGAGGAGGGCAGCGGATCTTAAATAAAGCTAGCAGAGGGCTGACATGCGTGGCGAAGGGGTAATGGCAGGGGCATTGTGGTCCGGGAACGGGAGGCGGGGAGAGCCGGAGCAAAAACACTGTAGCGCTGAGAGGACTTCTTCTGAAAGAGCCCCGGCTGATGACAGGACAAAACAAGAGGCCCATAGTCATCAATTAGAAATCAGCAAAATACAGCTGGAGCCAAAGGGGCCTGCTGGAAGTCAAGGGCTTAGGAATTTTAAGGGGAGGAAAAAAAGAGTACAAACAGCATTCAATAAAGGCTAGAGGAGAGAACGGGATTGTGGGAGTTGTGATTTAGAGACGGGGAAGGGAGGATGACAGGACTCGGGTCTTATGCAAGCTCAAAGAACGGATGGGAAACGAACGTTCGAGGGATTTCGAACAGCAAAGACGGCTGCCGATCCACCAGTTTCGCGTGATTTCACAGTTGTCGCTGCCCTGTAAATTTCTGCTTGTTTTTCTTTAGAGCTCTGTAACAGAAGAGATGCCAAACGTCACATGGGGATTCGGCCTGATTTGGACTGCTAAATGCCTGTGGCACTATGTCAAAAACAAAAGGAAGGCAAAAAAATCGAATCTTGGCACTCTATCCTGAGACATTTCCCAAGAGGAAGGGCAACATGACAACATTTAGTGTTTTCTGACTTCTGGAAGGTCTTTAGCCTAGGACTCTTAAATGTAAAAAGGGTGAATACTACTTCTATTATAACGTCTTTTTTGACTTGATTTTCACATAAAACATCTAAAATCCTTGAAACAAGATAAATATACTAAAAAAAAAAAGCATAAGATATTAAAACTCTCGAGAATGCATCTGTCAGTGTATTTTTTTTTGTCTTACCATACAGGCAGATTTTTTTTTCTACTTGTTTTAAGTATATTAAAAAAAAACAAAAAAACAAGTGAAAATAAATTTGCCTGTGCAGTACGACAATATTAATTTTGTATTCATATTATAATTTATGAAAACAAGTTTTGGAAAACAAGTCTTATGCAATGTTGCCTCTTAAATTTAATTTATTTTAAGGATTTTTGGATATTTTAACTGGAAGACAAGTTAAAAAAGACTATTTTTATGTCTTTTTTATTATATTAAAATAAATGTATGTATTTAAAATAAATGCACAAAAATATTAAGCAGAAAAACTATTTTTAACATTATTAATAATTAGAAAAGTTTCTTTAGCAGCAAATAAGCATATTAGAATGATTTCTGAAGGATCATGTGACTGAAGACTGGAGTAATGATGCTGAAAATTCAGCTTTGCATCGCAGGAATAAATTACGTTTTAAAATATAATCAAATACAAAAGAGTTATTTTAAATTGTAATAATATTTCACAATATTACTGTTTTTACTGTATTTTTAATCAAATAAATGCAGCCTCGGTGAGCATAAGAGACACTTTTTTAGCAATAAAAAAAACTTTTGGTACTACAGTTTCCTCTCACAGATCTCCTCCAGACAGGATTATACACAGTCTGTCACTTTTAATTGCTCAATAGTTGACTCAACTGTAACAAATACCAAGTTACCACAGTTTTACTGTTGTAACAATAGCAGAAACTATGGATACCTTGGAACACGTTTTCAAAAACAATCAGACCTTTAAACAGCACTTTTACACAACCAGGTTGCAGCTTCCTCAACTAGCTAGCACTGTGGCCACTTGTGCGTACAGCCTTTATTTGACATAACACCCTTCAACAGCCCTCTAACAAGACAAGAGGGCCCCAGTGTACCAGCGTAGCCGATACTGAGGACAGATTCAAACACACACACACACACACACACACGGACAGACACAAGCACTGTTGTGATGACATCCACAGCTGTTCTGTGTCTGTCAGAGTGCCTCAGCGGCTGTTTTGTGTCCTTAGCTAGAAACACTAATGACAGATGCCATATTTCTCTCTCTCTGGCCTTAAAGACCTGGATCTGGTCCATGACTCGATGTCTGCTGATCCCCACAGGAGGCCACCGGATCCCCGCGCAACAAACGGGCCGAAATTATCAAGCCTAACCGGTCCAACTAGGTCATAGCACAACAACCCAAAACCCAGGGAGAACAAGAAATAATTGATATGTGCAGACGTGGAGGATTTGTTTATAGAAACTCTGGGACTAATCATATGAGATGAGAATAGCAGCAGCAGTAAATTACTGTCACCGGAATTCTCATTTCATCCTTTGAATTATTCCTCCGTATTGGCGCTCAGGTAGTGCGTTTGATTTCCCGTGTAGAAATTGACATGCTTCACGAGCGTAAATGTCACTTGGGATGACAAAGTGTTAAATCAAATGCTTCACATATCAGAAAACTGTACATGTGCGCTGCATGGATTTGACTGAGGACATCAGTCACTGTTAAAACGGCTTTGAAAGGAGCCGTTGCGGGCACATGTGGTGACGGGGTCACTCTTAAAGGGGGTTTGTTTTCTATATAGGTAAATACAGGCCGGGGACGTGTAGGCACACCGAATATCTACCGGTGCGATCCATCACCGCGCCTACCTTTCAGCACGGATTTCTATAAGAGATCTCCAGTGTCCCACATAACTGTCCCTGTTGAGTTCAGACTCTTCCGTGAGCCATTTGTGCATTTGTAAACGGGGTTTTATTAATAGCCTGCTCGTTAAACCATTAGAGGTCCAGTCTAATGCCACATGAAGTCTTCTAAATCTTGGGATGATGAAGGAGGTGCATCTGGACCATGAGAGGCATTTGGCAGGTGTGGATGCTAACATGAGCATGGGGAGAGATGGGATTTGGAGAAGAAACTGAACGGGGATGGGCGACGTTTAGCCAATGCCAATGCAATTTCTGCCAATGCATCTGACAGCAAAAATAAAGTCAGGAATAAAGCGAGATATATATATATATATATATATATATATATATATATATATATATATATATATATAAAGACAGCAAAAATAAATATTTTTTCATGTATGTGCGTATATATATATACATATATATATAATATACATTAACTAAAAAGCTAATTATATATTATTCTATTTCTTTTCATATATATACTACTTTGTAATTATGATATTTTTAGTATTTATATTATTGTTATTATATATTATATAAATATTAGATTAGCATAATTTTTAAATACAATAAAGAATATTTTAAAATAACACTTGCAATATTACAATGATGCAACATTTCTGAAAATATTTGAAAAGAGAAAACTATGTAAAAACTTGTGTAAATCTGCCACTAAACTAAACTAAATAACACAAAAAAATTCCTGTTCCACCGATGCATCTTTATTATGATTTACAATACAAAAAAAAATAAAAAATACAAAATAAAAAATACAAAACAATACACAAAAAAAGCTTAAATTTTAAGATTGTGTTAACTAGTTTTAGATGGGTAGTGCTCGTCTGTTACTGACACAAGCTGGTTAAGCTGGTTATTGTTGCATGTAGACCAAATTAACCAGCATAAGCATATTAAAACCAGCATGAAAGTGCCCAAAACAGACCTTTTATATGGTATAACTGGTTTAAAATGATCATATTGTTTGTTTGTTGATTACTGTGTGTTAATTGTGAGCTGACTGCAGCATGGGTGAAATTTCCCACATGTGCGACAATAAAATTTACTTTACCTTATTTATGCAAGTTACCAGTAATATTCCTATAATTGGAATTAATGGAATTTCACAGGAATTTTCATGGAATTCCAATGGAATTTCACATGATGTTGGGCAGAAACGGCTCTATTTGAAGAGCAGTCAGTAATCTGAGTGCCACGTGTAAACCGCTTTCACAGCTCACCGCTGGCTCCTGTCAAAACGAGAGGTGTCGACTCTGCCAAACTTAAACACGACATAAATCTGTTACTTGAGCGAGTCAACAGCCCCTCGTCTCAGGGACAGATGTGTAAAACCTGGCAGGGGAAACAGACAGGAAGAGATAGAAGGGGGCTGGCAGCAAAGAAAGAGTGTGAGATAGAGCAGGATGGGCGGCCAGTTGCTGGAAATGTCAACTGTCTACTCGCTGTTTACGTTAATGAAGGATGTAGTGGTGCTGTTTTGAGAACTGTGTGTGGGCTCGCTGTATTAGTTTCAGCCGTGCAATGATAGAAGCGACAAACGGGGCAAAAATAACTTTAAGCAAACATCCTCGTTTCAACTAAAGCAATGCCTGCCATCAATTAAACGCGGCCCGGACGCCTTCGGACAGTTTGTTCTCAAAGCATCTTTGCAATTTTTGCATTAGTCCCAATGCACACATACACGTTTACATCTTTTCTTGGTTTTGTCTTGCTTTCCCAAGGCCATTGTGCAGGCAAACTTCACAATAAAAGAGTCTGAATCAAAACACTGTGAAACAAGGAGCTTGAAGCAACAGGACGTGGAAACAAAGAGAGATAAGACACAACTGCATGTGGATGATTAGAAATGAATGGATGCCGGAGAACAATACCAACAGGCCTCATCAGCAGGGTTTCTCATCCTAGTTCTGCTGAAAATTACTTCAGAATTCTTTCCCCTACCCTCCCTGTCAGCACGTTTATGTGTGTGTGTTTTCTGAAAGGCTAGGTGTTTCCCGCCTCACCTAAATTGTCGAGCATTGTCGAGAATCTCACACAAACACAGACCAAATTGTATGTCCACGGTCATTATTTGACAAAGAAAATGACAAGCTATCACTGGAGACCATAAAGGCAGCTGAGACTGAAACGTGTTTGACACAGTCTGAGAGACATGTGTTTTGTAGTCACTCTTGTGATTAAAACGGTCATGGTCCAAAAATCAGCTCATTATAAAAATATAAAAGAAAACCTGGTTTACATTTGATTTTTTCCAAAAAAAATTCTCCAGTCTTGATGTCAAAACACTGACAGACATGCATACAAAACATGCACATTGAGTATGTTTATACGCAACATCTGATTATGCTCAATAAAAACTGAAACATTTCACTAATTATACTGATTTTGCAATCCATATAAACAATAATATATGTCATTTTAAATTATTGTTTTAAAATTATATATATAGAAAAAAAAATCAAATATTCACAAAAATTAAATATGCACAAAGAATCAGACCCCAACCCCAAATTTTATTTTATTTTATTTTATATTTTATTTTATTTTAATAAAACGTCATCACACAATAGGGGTGTAACGATACGCGTATCGTGTATCGAACGATTCACGGGCAAGTTCCAAATGGAAGTGATCATCCTTATCCCCTTGGAGTGGGAACTTTGGAGTGAGCAGGGCACGTGCGTGTCGTTATTTAGTCGTTTGGAACGCACTTGGTGAAGGGAGCGATCTAATTTCCTCATCATCTTCAGCTGGGATGTTCCCGTGACAACGCAGAACGGTGTCCGTCAGCAGATTCGCTGATGGACACCGGCATAAAAAAAAAATTACATTTTAAAAAAAGTTATATATATATTATTTTTATAGATTATATAGCATATTTTAAAAACGTTTTAAAATATAAAATGCATGTTTATTTCCAACAGTTATGCTAACAACAATAAAAAAGACGTTTATGACATTAAAACAGCGACATCTGCTGACGGACAATGTGCTGCGTTGTCACGGGAACATCCCAGCTGAAGATGATGAGGAAATTAGATCACTCCCTTCACCAAGTGCGTTCCAAACGACTAAATAATGGCACGCATGTGCCCTGCTCAATCCAAAGTCCCCACTCCAAGGGGATAAGGATGATAAGGATGATTTGGAACTTGCCCGTGAATCGTCCGATACACGATACGCGTATCGTTACACCCCTATCACACAAGGTAGATACTATATTTGAGAACAAAAAAGCTTTAAAACATAATTCCCTGAGGTAAACATTTTGTCATTTAATTCATTTATGCTTATTAATAATTTACAAAATTTAAGTTATGGAATTCTACCCCAGGCAATCAAAACAGCAGGCAATGCATAAGGAAAAACATAATAATATACTTATTAAATATATTTTAATGCTACTTGTAAGTAAAATATTTTTTATGAATGTAAGAAAGATTATTTTAATCATCAGATTTCAATAATGATTCATTTAATAGCTCATAAAATAAAATAAAATAAAATAAAATAAAATAAATATGTATTTGTCTCTTTGAGCACAAAACATAAGAGCCACATCATCCACCCAGAACTGGAATATCAAATTCAACACTGAAAGGTAGATATCCCATGCTGCTTTGTGGTCTGGGCATGTTTTCCGCTTAGAAATAGAAAAGGGAGATTAATTCGAATTTGGTTAACAATACCATGGCTTTCAGATTAATCCATCTGGCCTCTGACCTGCATTGAGCCTGAATGCTGCCTGGGAAAACGATGAGAAACCGAAAGAAACTGCGAACCAAGAACTATCCACCATTCCTTGAGATAGTTAGAATGTAAGAACTCTTAATTGGAGTTATCGGCACAAAAGTTAATTACCTCACACAGACCACCGAGCACTATGCAACAAACGAGACATCGCCTGGGAATCTGTACACACGCGGAAAACACATTCCTCCCACATATACAAAGAGCAGCGGGATAAGTGAACACTAATCGGGCCAGACATCTCCCACACAAGTATGACTTAACACCCCTAAATAACATCACCCCGTGACACATTCTTCACTACATCCTCCCAGGAAAAGAATTCCACCAGAACCGGTCCTCCCAATCGATAATCCATGTCTGGGACACACACAAACCTGTGAACACGCTACATAAATAAATATGAACTCCATACCCTCCTCATTCCCATTTCAGTCAAGCCAAAGGATAGAAAACAGACTTAGCTCCCGAGTCAAAGGTCGCCCAAGACTAAATTAGGAGTCCCATGTGGATGAGGGAACAATTACCCTAAATCCTTCAGTGTCTCTCACACTCCCCTGTCAAAGTGTTGCAAACGGTATAAAAGTGAGGAGCGCACCGCCTTTTAGGCTTGTCAGATTGTATATAGTTTATAAACAGAGATGGGAGGGTCAAAGGTGTTGAGGTGAGAGGTCAGGGAGTAAGAAACGAGAAGATTGAGAGATGCAAACTCTCTAGCTGATGGATAACACTTGGGTTGGAAAGTGGCTCACTGAAAGCTGCAGGACCACACAAAAACCAAGAGTTTTACAATTGCAATGCTTTTCAATACCTCATTTAAATACACAGTCTCCTTATTGTGTAAAAAAGACCTCAACATAAGCCCTATCCAGACAGGAATAGTCAGGTAAATTATTCTTTTACTGACGTACTATGAGATATTAATTTAGACTGAATAACACATGTCTGTGGGGAAAAAGGGGGTGCAAACTGTCTACTGTTTTTCACCTAATGTGTGTATTTTTCTACAATGATTTTTCGCATTTATTTTGATCTTCACTACTAAAGCTAAATTGCTTGTTGCACCACCTGATGCACTCATTATGAATTTACACCTTTTTTCTGTCCAAATTTTAAAAAATAAAATAAAATAAAAACTTAAAAACCCCCTCCATAACAAGAATTCCAATTCTAATCATTACTTGAAATCCTCTGTAACTACACCTCAAACAGAGCTATAGACTGAAAGCAGGTAAACATCTTACAAAAACATTTTTTATACTAGCTTAAGAAAACCTTGAGGCACATTACGGCACATTTAGCTCATAATTGTGCTCTGGGGATAAAGGCATCTGCCTGCTGTCTGGAACATTAGATGATGTGCTGCAATTTTGATTAATTTAAGAGCTCACTGTGCTTTCAGTCCTCTGTGATTACTGACACATTTGAGATAAATGTAACTCTGACGGAGTAACCTTCACCTCTAATTTCATTGTGTTGGTCTCTGGTCCTTTCGTAAGAGCGCTTAGAGTCCATGTTCAGATTCCATTAGCGAACTCTGGCATGTTCTGTCAGTCTATTTGTCTGAGGATCACCTAGCAACGCTATTGTGTCGGTGCTCATTTGATGACCGTAAACACATTTCATTAGCTCAGCAGCACCATGAGAGACATAAAACAGTTTGATTTTTGGCATGATACCAAGTTGTCTTTCAGTATATTGGAGGCATTAATTTATTTTTCAAATGATACATGAAATACAATGTGGATTGTTTGTGAAAATTCAAAACTGATGCATTAGGTATCATGAGCCAACAATGATTTGTACAACATTTATTAAACTGAATTTTAGATTTATTCAGAATGTTACATTTATAATGAACAAAAATTGGTTCTGACATTCGAGTTTTATTGGCTCAGTGACTCTCCTTATGAGTGATTCACTAAATCACTCACTCACTGATTTGTTCAAAAACACAGATTCATCTACTAATGAATCAAGTGACTCTCTTTATAAGTGAGTCAGTGAATCATTCACTCACTGATTTGTTCAAAAAACACTGATTCATTTATCAATTAATCAAGTGACTGTTTATGAGCGAGTCGGTGAATCATTCACTCATCGATTTGTTCAAAAAACACTGATTCATTTATCAATTAATCAAGTGACTGTTTATGAGCGAGTCGGTGAATCATTCACTCATCGATTTGTTCAAAAAACACTGATTCATTTATCAATTAATCAAGTGACTGTTTATGAGCGAGTCGGTGAATCATTCATCATCGATTTGTTCAAAAATGCTGATATCAATGAATCAAGTGACTCTCTTTATGAATAAGTCAGTGAACAATTCACTCAAATGATTTGTTCAAAAACAGACTCATTCATTAACAAATCAAGTCTCTGTTTTATGAATGAGTTCACTTAAACTGTTCAAAAATCCTCATTAATTCATGAATGAAACCAGTAATTTATTAATGAAACCCGTGAGCATTTACTAATTTAAATGAAAGGTAATTGAATTTCATATTTATTCAGAATGCTGCGTTTATAATTAACAAAAATTGGTTCTGACATTCAAGCTTTATTGGCTGAGTGACTCTCTTTATGAGTGAGTCAGTGAATCATTCACTCACAGATTTGTTCAAAAACACTGATGCATTTATCAATGAATCAAGTGACTCTTAATGAGCGAGTCAGTGAATCATTCACTCAAATATTTTGTTCAAAAAGTCGTTCATTAACAAATCAAGTGTCTGTCTTTATGAATGAGTTCACTTAAATGATTTTTTCAAAAACCCTGATTAATTCATGAATGAAACCAATGATGGACTCCTTCTCATATTCAAAATAACAGAACAATATAGTGATATAGCTTAAAAATATTATTGTTAATCTATATCGTTCATATTTCATTAACAATTATTCATTGTTAATTCATGATTTCAAATGCATTAAATAATATTATCAAATTAAATATTATTGTTAAGTGACAAAACCCAGCAATGGAAAAGGTCCTGAAGCATACAGCACTGTTGAAATTTAACCGGCTATCTGGTAACTGGGTTAGGAGTTTCCATCAGCACGTGTCAGTGCTAACAATGAATAAGCTAGCTTGCAGTTGATTTTTGACTTTGCCGTATACACAGAGGAAACATAACAATGTTTGTGGGCCAATCACAGAGAGGTGCCGTCAGCAGTGTGGCGAGATCGTAGCATTGCATGATGGATACTTCACTCCCAGAGGGGTTCGAGTCAGGTTCTGGAAACCGGCCACGGTTTAGGGAGATACATTCACGTTAACATTAACACACACACACACACACACACACACACAGTTTCAGCTGAAAGATTTCCCCACGGGTCTAATCCATCTCACTTTGGTCCACAAACACGTCTCCAGACAGTTTGCAGAGCGTGAGAGAGGAAGATCTTCTAGTAGAAGAGTATATTTAGCTTAACGCTGACCAAGAAAGATGCAGCACTCAATATGCTTCTTGTGAGTGGTGGTTGAATGGTTATACAAAAATAAATAAACAAATAAATAAATGAATAAACAAATAAATTAATAAAATTTTGATTATTACTAAATAATATAAAATAGCAATATATAACAAAACATTTAAAGATATTTTACATAAAATATTTATTCTACTTTAAAATATAATAAAATAAAATATTTTATATAAAATAAAATGATATACAATAACAAAATAAAATAAAATAAAATAAAAACACCGCTACAAACTATTTTGTTGAGAGTTGAGTTGAACTTAGGCAACATGGAAACAAAGCCCCACTATTTTGGATGAAAAAGTGATTGTATTTTATATCACGTTGTCATTTTTTATGGCTAAGCACATGACAACTCATTGGGTCATGTGTCGAAGTGCTTCATTACAGAACGGACCCTCTGTTCCTGATCAGTTGCGGTTCAATCTCCGCATCTTCTTCCAGTTAAGTCCTTCCGACTCTGACTGTCCATCACAATGGGCACAACTGCAGAAATAGACAGAAGCCACAATGGTTCCTTGTTTCCCGAGCCGGCAGCAGTTGTCAGGCCAGCGCTCCCATAGCGGCGATTAGACGACACCTCTGCGGGTCCGTGTTAATTCCTCATCCACTGCCACTGGAAGGGATTACACAGCAGACTGATGGAGCGGCCTTATCTCGCCTCGCACTGATAAATTAGGTGCTAACACAAACCGCTGCTTCAACAGATCCACACTGAGGGAACGGACAGCGCTGATAGCAGAGCTGTTGGAACAAACGAGCGACTCCAAAACATAAGCCTGTTTGTGTTTTAAAAAACGTCCATTTGCTTCCTCCTGGCTCAAGTCTTGCCGCTTCAAGGCATTAAACAGCCTGAGGATTACAGCTCTAGTTTTGGCCTGGACGTGAAGCAGGATTCAGTAGTTTTTCAGGTGGAAATGCCCCACACGTTGAGCTGGGAGTACAATAGGTCCCTAGTTTTTTGATATGAGATTTGTTGCAATCATGGCTGAAATTTTGGGCTTTGGCTCAAAATCGTCATTGTCATGTTGTTCTGCAAATTTTTGCAGCTGAAATTCAGTAATTTCAATAGGAATTTACTAGACTGACTCACACATCGGTATACTATTAACAATAGACTCTTTGAAAACTAAAAAAAGATTGCAAAGAAGTAAAACAGCATGAATCATATTTTAAATATTAGTATATTTACAGTGTTTTAATTTAATTTAATTTTATTTAATTTTTTTATTTTACTTCTGCTTGGTCTTAGTTCACTTCCATTCACGCAATAATAAAATTAACTGAAATATTACAACATAAAATTACTTTTTTAAATATTTGAAAAAATATTTAGTCACATTATTGTTGTTTAGCAAATTTTTGCAGTCGAAATTCAGTCATTTTCAGATTTTGTAAAAGGTTCAAGTTGGCTGTGCTTCATACGTCACTACACTTTTAACAATAGACATTTGAAAACTAAGAAAAGATTGCACACAAGTAAAATGGCATAAATAATAATATTTTAAATATTTATATATTAACAATGTTTAAATATTACTCTTTATTTATTAATTTAAATATTTTATTTTATTTTATTTTATTTTATTACTGCTTGGCCTTAGTTCACTTCCATTTACACTACAATAAAATTAATTGAAATATTACAACCTAATATAAAAATACTTTTTAAAATATATATAAAATATATTTTAAAAAAAGCATAAAAAACTAAATTAAATTAATTAAATGTGTATATATCATTGCATTGTAATAGTCACAACAATTCCTTGTTTTGATGGCAATGTGACTTTAAAATGCACAATAATTTTGATTCTCTAATATTATATATCAAAATGACTAATTATAATTATTTCAATATAAAACAAATGTACAAAAGCAAGTACACTGCATTGGTAAAAACCATGACAATTTGTGACGCTTCACTTCGTTTAACTAAGAAAAACTTTGGTGACATACTGCAAACTCTGTCATTCCCATAGCTAACAGCATGTCAGTCTGCTTAGCCTCCTACAACAGTACGCTCTCACTGCCATCTGCTCTCCACAGCATGAAGACAAAATGACCAAGAGATGATCTGCTAAAACAAGCAGACAGCTGAAACAACTCAAAAAATACCTCTTCCCAGAACAAGGTTGGCTTTAAGTACTCGATTCCCTAAGGGCCGGGAAATCGAAACTGCTGGATGAAAGCCCTTAATATTTCATAACAGTGTCATCTCTGACTGCAGATGAATAAAAACAGAGCAAAAGGGCCATACGTGAATCCCTAACAGTAGCTCTTTTGTGTATGTTAAGCTGTTCTACCAAAGCACTGCTATGCTTCCTCTGGACAGAAGCTCTCAGTTCTTCAACAATTACACTGTCTAGCACACATTTCTCTGTCTGTTATTACTCTAAATGCCTTGGGAGATTCAGAACAGACAAAAATGAGGGTTCAGAGGCTTAAAAACAGAGACTAAACCAATTAGTGGCACTAGAACACAATTTTAAGACTTTGAAATGCATGCAAAAGTGAATATAAACCATAAACAAGTGGGGGTAAAATATATACAAATATATTTTACTCCACTTTAAGAAAAAATGTAATTAAATTAAATTAAATTTAATTTAATTTAATATATTTCACTGTAGTTTGTATTAGCTAAAATGTGGATACCAAAATGTAACTTTAACCTGTTAACCCAAACCAGAGCGCTCTCGCACCGAACGTTCTTTGTTTGCACATGTCATTGTCCCGTTTCATTTAATCTATTCCTAAACAAAGTTAATCTTGACAAACTATATATCATTCTGAAGGTCTAAGCCTCAAGCATCGATGATAGATCGCTGTTTTTCGATTGAAAGCTTATAAGGAATGTATTTGCTACATTTGTGTAAGCAGTACACATCAAAACATGCAGAATGAAAAAGCAGTACATACCATTATCGTTGTAATAACGAGTCACAAACACGTCCACTGCTGCAAATCCCGGTTTAGTTAGAAAGGCAAAGGTCCACAGAACAACATCTCTTCCAGCACTTTTAGTCCAACGAAACAATAACGCTGTAATATGGATCGATATTCCTTTGTTTACGTTTCTTTTCTTCGGGAGAGTTATTGTTTGTGTCCGTTATGGAATAAATTACGCTCAAAAACAGCGTCTTGGTGGTTAAAAAAACAACACGGTTTTGTAGCATACAGTTTTACAAACAGAATGAAACCATCCAAAAAAAAAAAAAGTCACAGATCCGCGGAATATAGTTTATTTGAATTTGGCGCTCTCTCGTGACGCCGCGTGACGCTCCTGTCATCTGAGGGGGGCGTAACTTAGCGATCGCCTTTTTGCACAAATAAGTATTTTTCTTTCTTTTTTTCAACATTTATCATATGTGTGTGTGTGTCTTGTGTAGAACGTGGCTGTATCTGCTTTTATTACCATCTCTATGAACGCACATTAGCGTGTGATTACCGACTTTATGACGGCTATCAGAATGCTGTCAATGACCGGCTATTATTGATGATATAGCTCATCTGTATTGATTATCATCTCTATCGACGGACATCAGCGTGTGATTACTGACTGCAATCAGTGTGAATGTCTGGCAATATCAGTTTATCTCAGGCAGTCAGAGTATTGAGTATGTAGGCTACTACACACAAAGCAAATTCTTATTTTTTTTCTATTTTTTTTTTCTTTTTTATTACTCAAATTATTCTTATTGTATTTTTAGTGCTCAAATAAATCACTTATATGATGTCTAAAATTCTGTCTATTATTTTATAATTGAAAAACTATGTATAATGACTAAAATAGTTTGTGGAATTCTTCAATACATTTGGTGGTAATTTTCATCAAACGGGGGGGGGACTAGAAATATTCTCAGAAAAATGATTGCAGGAATCTCATTTTTCATGGTCTCATCTTCAAATTTGAAATATAATCTCATTAGACATGTGACTTTCAACCCATTACTTTTCTGGATTGCTCCAGGACTTATTTCATGTATTTGTTTATAAAATAAAAAAAAACATTCAATGTCGTAAAACATTTTCAAGTCACTTCAGTGTCTATAACTTTTTATTTTTTTGAGCATTATCAACTCTGGAAAAGCCTAGAGCGTCTTCTTTCCAAAGATACCTAAATTGTGTGTGTAGCACATTATTGTCAGGAAATGTTACCATTTTAATTTAGGTAGGTCAATTTCAGCTGTGAGGCCCAAAATGGGGGGTGCAGGTTAACAGGTTAAAATGCAAGAATTGTGATTATTTCAAAAATTGTATATTTAAATGATTAATAATATTTGAAGTATTACAATATAATACACAAATATTTAAAATCATATAAAATGAAATAGAATAAATTGAATTAATGACACTAAAACACATTTTAAAGACTCCAAAAGTGAATGCAAAACATAAACCATTCGATTTCAAATTACGTAGGCCTATGTAATGTTTCTGATATTATAACTATAACGTCAACATTTAACATGCAGTGTGCTGTGATATGCAGCAGACTGTGTATCCATACTGCATGTGATTTATGCTAATACAGGATTAGCTAATCTTTTGCAATAAACAGTTTGCATTTATCCGCTGTAGTACTGCATTTATCTTGTCAGGAAAAAAGGCAATATAGAAAGGGTTATACCCTGGGGCTTATCTGACCCCCTTATGAAATGAAATGCATAGATTCTCTGACAGTGGCGTAAGTGTTTTGGGAGTTTGTGTGGAAAGCAATAATAAATATCCAAGCGGAGAGCAGCTATCCGATAAAGACCAATACTCCGACTGTGAGAGCAGAGCGCTGGAACAGCCAAACCAATCTTCCTCTCTAATCGCCAGTCAAATCCCCTTGTTTTCACACTGATATGCAATTCATTAGTACGCTAGAGCGAACTCAAACCCACTTTTCTCCAGCGTTGAGGACTCATTGATTTACGCAAGGGCGGCTAACTCCGGCGGCTTATCAAAACTTATCATCTAATGAAATAAATTAATAAAGCAGGATCTTTACGCAAATATCTGTCTAGCGGAGATAAGATGGCATAAAATGTGGGCTGGCTTGTGAAAGAGTGTAATGGTGGTCTCAAAGATGGTGAATTGTAATGTAGTCCCTGGAGATGAACTCTGCGGGACACATTTTCACCATCCAGTGATCACTGTCTGACCAAGCAATTACCTTCATCAAAACTTTTATTACGGACACTCATGGATGCTTACAGGGAGAAGCTGATTTGAGTACAAGGGATGAATGGAAACATGCTGCCAGGTTTCTATCCATTGATTTATATGCCAAATCTGGTATATCAATCAAATGAATGAATGAATGAAAACCTCAAGATAAAAAAAAAAAATAAAAAAAAAAAAAAAACCTGCTCTCACTTGAGTAAATAAATTTCTAATCTGGCAGGAAATAATAATAATAATAATAATAATAATAAACACAAAATTATATTAAACTACTACTACTACTACTACTAATAATAATAACATTAAATGATATTAAAATAATAGTAAAATAATAATAATAATAAAATACAACTAAATGTTAAAACTATTAAATTAAATCAAATTACAATACATTTAAAATAATTAAATTCAATTATTTAAAAAATAAATAAATAAATAAAAATAAATGTATTAAATATTTATAATTTTTTATCAATATAATAAACATTAATATAAAAAAGCACGTTTAATACAACTTCCATTTCAATAAAAACGGTGCTAATTATATACACACACACACACACATATATATATATATATATATATATATGTGTGTGTGTGTGTGACCCTGGATCGCAAAACCAGTCATAAGGGTCAATTTTTCGAAATTGAGATTTATACATCATCTGAAAGCTGAATAAATACGCTTTCCATTGATGTATGGTTTGTTACATTACAGCAATATTTGGCCAAGATACAACTATTTGAAAATCTGGAATCTGAGGGTGCAAAAAAATCAAAATATTGAGAAAATCACCTTTAAAGTTGTCCAAATGAAGTTCTTAGCAATGCATTTTACTAAACAAAATTTAAGTTTTGATATATTTACAGTAGGAAATTTACAAAATATCTTCATGGAACATGATCTTTATTTAATGTCCTAATGATTTTTGGCATAAAAGAAAAATCAAGAATTTTGACCCATACAATATATTTTTGGATATTGCTACAAATATACCCCAGCAACTTAAGACTGGTTTTGTGCTCCAGGGTCACATATGTATTATTTCTACACCATTTATACTGAATTTCTGTTCTCTCATTTACAGAATACAGCTATTGCACCTGGAAAACATCAGAAGCTGTGCATGGACAGGTGATCTAGCCCTCCTGGGCAAAAGACAAAATCAAAGACAAGTCCTGTCTATTCCCTTGAACTGCTGAACAGAGGCAAACAGCAGAGAAGAGCCAAGTCCAACAGCCAACAGACCACCCTGAGAAATGAGACAAAACCATTGATGTTGATATAGTAAATCAAGACTCAAAACGAGTCTTCACACTCCATTTCAGGAAGCATCACAGCCAGAGGACAAATCTGGACATCAAAGTCTCTCAGCATATAGTCCAAAAGACCATTAAAGAGAAGTTATGTATGTAACAGTTAAAACTACACATCTATTATTGGCAAATTTAGACTGCATCCTGAAACTGACCTGGCACTTTGAGGCTTTTCAGTCAGGGTATGTGAAGCACTCTGTGATCTGTAGTGTGGAGTACTCACACAGCGCTGTGCTTGCCCAGGACTGTACTTATTTGCCAACAGCAAATAACAGCATGTGCCCCATTTGTGCCATCTCCTCTGGGCAAACAAAGCACCCTATCGTCACAATGGCAGTGTTTGGAGATCACTGGAGTGACCCATCAAACAGAAAGTTAGGGAATAATGACACAAAATGTCACTTTGAAACTGAAATCCCCTCTTACATCCACGTTCACCAAATGTCTCTGACTATTACTGAAAATAAACACTGGTCACTTCCAACTGCTTTGAATGCCCCTTAAAGAGATAGTAATACTTCACTCTCTCTCATGTCATTCCAAACCTGTTTGACTATGAAAAATAAATGTTACAAAAGGAGTTTTCCATAGCAATGCTAAAGAAGAACCATTCCCTATAGAACCTTTCACTGAAAACTTCATAAAAAAACCTCTTTTTTTCTTAGTTAAAAGAACATTTTAATAATCTAAAAGCCTTATTTTCTTTTCTAAGAACCTTTTGTGCAATGGAAAGGCTTTTTTATGTTAAAGGAACCATCAATGCCAATAAAGAATCTTTTTTAAGAGTGCTTAAGAGTTTAAGAAAAAAAAATGTTTGAATGTTTTTGCAGAGTAAATGAATGCACTGTATGGACAAAAAATATATATAATTATTATTATTATTATTTTATTGATTTATTTAATTATTTTTATTTAATTTATTTATTTTTTGATTTCTCAGAAGAAAGAAAGTCCTACAGGTTTGTGACAAGAGGGTGAGTAAATAATGACAATTTATATTTTTCTGTATATAATGTGCAAAATATTGTTTGAAATAAAGCCTGAAAAAAATGTTATGTTGTTTTGTAATGTTTAAAATAAATAAATAAATGAATAAATAAATAAATCACAAAAATAATAAATCACTTGTGCATGGTCCTTATAGTTAACTAAATTCATATATATATATATATATATATATATATATATATATATATATATATATATAAA
>JAFVLL020034270.1:0-19812 GCA_021397915.2 Tor tambroides
CCCCCCGATCTCTCCCTCTGGCTTTGGGGGAGGAAAGCCAGCTCCCACAATGCTTTGCATGCAGCAGCTGAAGCAAGAGGCTCAGTTATTATCTTTCTCTCTTTCTGTCAAAGCCGGGGAGAAATCCTATTAGGTTTTTATTTCTCACCTCTGTTGGAAGAGGCCAGGCTTCTGATGTGGAGAGCTTGAGACTGAGTCACCAGATGCAGACGCCCTCAAACCCTCGTGTGCTTCTGGAGAGAGGCAGAGAGCTTCAGACAGACCTTAATCCAGGAACTGCATTGGATTTGAATAAAGGAAGAATTTAGAGCAGAAATATCAGTCCGTGTCACAGCAGTTACTCTGAATATAGTGAACATTCACACGGTTATGATGGGGATATATCAGCATTCTCTTGACTCCATGAAATGGTTTGACTAATGCTTTTAATGCAGTGTTTGGATATTTATGGGTTCATGCACCGGAGGCAAGTCATGACGAAACTACACCTATAAACAGCTGATCCCTGATAAAAACAAAATCCCTAATAACGCCGTAACTGTATGATCAGTGAAGTTGAAAAGTGTTCTGAATCTTTGTCGGATATCTTAATATATACTCTAATATGACTCGTCTAATATGGCACTGTAATAACCAACGTTACATTTTCACTAATAACTCCACAGTTGTGTGATGGAATCAAAATTCTTGTTTCTACTGAATCCTTGCTTTATTTTATAAATTTTTTTACCCTCCCTTCAGCAGATGAAGGCTGTAATAATAATATTGTCTAACAGTAGCAGCATTGCACTTTTTTTCCAACAGTTTTCATCAGATTGAATTACTAAACTTAAGCAAGTAACTTAATGCATATACATTCATATCTCCTTTTCTCTATTTCCTATTGGAACAGGAAGTTAGTGCAGGACAAATTAAAGTGGTTGTCTGTTTTAAACAGCCAGTTTTTGATTTGTGTTAAAGTCCAGCAACACCATGGTTTAACTTCAGTTAGATTTTCAGTGTTGGTCTCTTCAGCTCGTGTCCTAAAGCTAACAGTCACATCACTGATTTCATGCGTCTCCAGGTTGATTTTTCATTTTGAGCTTGATGAACTGAACAGATCATTCAAACTCTGACAGTCCATTTGATGTCGTCCTGAATAAGAGGCTGTTGTTGTGTCCAAACCATGTAATGTCTGTATTTTATTTCCTTAAATGTCACGTCTGTCTGAAATGTATGAATTGTCATTCAGCTGCTCTTGGACACATGCAATACCGGCCGTTGTGAGAATGATTTACAATTCAATTTCCTGCTCTACTGTGTGATGGCGAATTACAGAGGAAATGGAGGGAATTAAACGTCCCAGAGTTCTGTGCTGTGACACGTACGACAGCACCGACCCGGCCATTCACTCCTTCAGTCACGGCGGACGGACACAGAAAACAGCTAGAAACCAAAGCCTTTGTTTAAAATGTGAGCGTGACGCTAATGCAGATCAGCATATTGTTCGGTTAGCTTGTTAGTAAAATCTCTTCCAGGCAGGATCGTTGGATGGTGTTTTGTAAAGGTCCTCTGCTCTGGATGTATGGCAGAGGTGTTTAAGAGCTAAAGGTCAGGGATGAATAAACACATTAGAGCTGGTTTCTGAGCTCGCTCATCATGAATCCTCAGCACACAGTAAGCTGCGCTGATTGGCTTTATTGTTATTTGTCCTAGTTTTCCTTTAATTTACTCATCTTTTTATACTGCATATTAATGTTCTGAGATTCCTGATTGGATGAGAAACATTTGAAGCCATTGCTAAATAACCAACACGGCACATCAGTTTAAACCCACATCTGTGTGAACTTCTTTGAATCGCAGAAACAAAGAAAAAAAAGAAAATCAGTGGGTTTCGTTGTTGCTTGGACCTCCAGTGTTCTCAAATCATCTGCTGTATTTCACTGAAGAAAGTAAGGAATGACATGAATGAGGAGAGAATAACAGTGTTGATTTTTGGGTGAAGTATCCCTCAAACAGATTATTGTTATAACAATTATGAAGTTCTTTCTTGCCCGTCAGCCGCACTATTAATCCCATCAGTGACTAATAAGATCTTTCATCTAATAAGAAGAAATAGAAACACGCTGAAGGACATGCGCTGCGGCGTCACACATTCATGCCCAGATTTTTAAAAAATTCTATGCCAATTATCACAGCTAATTTTTATGCAAATTACAGGGCCAGAGTGCATTTCTTTGCTAATGAATAGGCTTGTAACAGAGTAAATGGAATTGTACTTCCCTGTGGGGCGTCTTGGGGTTTGTTGCGATGGTATCTGAGCTCAGAGATATGTAGAAACATGAGATGCTGATGGTTTATCTGCTGCAGTTATTCTGATGTACAGCACAGTACCATTGTCTTACAAAACACACACACATGCTTCCCTGTGATTCAGTGGTCTCTCGTCGCTGCTGTGCTCAAGATATGACAGTCATCGTGTGTTTCTAGAGTCTGTTCCTCAACCAAACTAAACCCAGTTCTTGAGAGTCGGCCACTCGTCTAGACCAGTGTTTCTTGAGACACCGGCCACTGCTTGGGTACTTTTGAAAACATATGATATTCAGTTCAAGTACTTACTTCATTAATAGACTAAAACTGAAGTTACATTGGAGTCTATAAACAGCTCAGGTTTTCCAGTGGGATCTGTGTGTTGTGGCACAGTGTGCTCTCAGAAGTTGAATGGACTCTCATCAGCAGCAGCTTCAGTAGTGTGAGCAGTGAATGTTCCTCCAGTTTGCCTCCGCATCTCTCTTAACGAGTCCTTTATGAGCCTCCACCTCATCACTGATAACTACAGACCCACTGGATCAGACAACAGCCGTTGTGAATGTGTTGTAGATGGTGATCCGAGGAAAATGTGCCTGTGACTAAACTAATCTGTGCGTGAATACAGATGTACAGAGTCTGGCCTGCGGTCAGCAGATGTTTATCATGCAGATTGAGAGAAGCAACACTAGGGCGGATTATGTGAAAACAGCAGCGAGTGAGAAAGAGATGATCTGCCACAGCTATTAAAATCCTTCAGACTCTTTTTATAGTTTTACAGCTTACTTTATTAGAACTGAAATTAGTTTTAAATGCAAATAAAACTAAAGACATTATTTTTACACGTAGACGTTCTATGACCACTGCGCCATCTATTTTTACAGTTGATTGCTTACACATCGAATATGGCTTGACGAGAAGTTGCCGTTTGGTGAAAAAACTTGAACCAAAAAATGCTTTTCCTTTGGAGCTAGAAAGCGAATTATACATACTGTTTTTACCCATTTTAGATTATGGTGATAGTATTTACATGCATGCATCCTTGTACTTACTAAAAAGGCTGGATGGTGTTTATCATGCTGCGTTGCGATTTTATAACTAATGCTTGCTCTCATACTCACCACTGTTTGCTGTACAACAATGTAGGTTGGTCCTCTTTATATCAAAGGAAATCATATATGTTGTTGTTTATTGTAAAGGCATTTTATAAGTATATTACTAGTCTTTTATGCTTGCGTAGAAATAACTATTTAACCAGATCTTCAATTTTGATTCAGTTAGAAGTACCTGGGGTGTGTTCAGAACATGGAAAATCAGCTCTCTCTTACTATGCTCCTTGGTTGAGGAATGATTTTCAGATTAATACTCCATTAGAAGCAATTCCTCCTTTGAATATTTTTTAAAAATTTACTGCAGCGTGTAATGAATGAACCTTGTTGCTGTTTTAATTAAGCTGTTGATTTATGATTATTGTTTTGCTTTGCTTGTATATAATTTTGTTTTGTGCGTTGTATATGTTACTTTTTTAAATTCATGTGAAACTTTTTGTACGATCATCTTGGCCAGGACTCCCTGGAAGAAGAGATTTCTTTTAATCTCAATGGGACCTTCCTGGAAAAATAAAGGATAAATAAAAAATAAATAAACACAGCTCATTATTGCTGTAAATATTCAGACGAGACACACAAGCGTCTCCCCACCCCGCTGTCTTAGCATGATATCATTGCTGCAGGAGGAAAGACCCCCAACAGGTCACAGAACTGGACTCTGGAGCCCATCAAGTCTGGTCTAGATCACACTCTCCTCTCACTCCTCCTCCTGCTCTGTTTTTATTATTACTAAAAAAACATATTTTGGATGTCTCTCTTATCTGACCCATCCGTTTCAGAGTCTCTGTTAGCTGATGCGTGAATCAGTTGTGATTGATTAAGAGGAGTTTGAAAATGCAGTGTTGGTGTGCCTCCAGGAACAGGGTTGAGAAACACTGGTTAACCAAAGCACTAATGATGGGGAGGTTTGTCATGGCAAACACCACTCATTACAAACGTCCAGTCTGGACATCAGTAAACGGGTCAGCGGGACTTGGTTTTTGGTTACGGTGGGACTGAGTGTTCAGGGCCGATGAGATCAGACTCTGACCTGATTGAAATCACACACTACCCTCTGTTTGCACAACATCACTTTAGGAACGTTACATGATATGAATTATTCACAGGCCAAGCTCAACTTTAAATGAGTCTGTGTGAGAGCCAATTAACAATTTAGCTTTATTTTCACTGGAAATATTCACTGAAGCGCTAAGTATATCGTAACACTGCAGTTTAATGACCCTCCCAGTGAGTTCATCTGATCCTCTCTGACGTGTTCTTCAAAACGCAGCTTCCTCACAGAGCGTGTGCTGTCTTATGAAACCGGGCTAAGATAACAAACCGTGGGTCAGTAGGAGCTGTAGCGCGGTGATGCTGGGGGATACAAGAACGCACCCCGGCCCTGTGAGCGTCAGGTCAGCTCCCTGACCCTGGGTTTCCCGCAGCTGGACGAACAGAGAGGGTTGAGTTGAGTGCTTCAGCGCAGGAAAGGCAGGGCAGCTGTTTCCGGAAATGAGACACATCCTCACACACTTGCTCCTGCCTGGATGGGGAACGCTCTTTCCACACCGCCCCGTTTCCATTCCTCACTCACATTCCCCTTCTTTATTGCTGGAAAAAGGAGCGGTCCGCCAGTATGCGGATGACATCAGCACATGTCGCATATCCAGGCTTAAACCAGAGTTCAGGCAATGGAAAGGCGTTGGGGAGGCGTGTGCTCATCCTGTTTTCACCGCATGCCTAATGGCAGCCGCCCCGCTGTGTCACATGGGTTAATTGACTATGTTTGTGAGGTTGCATGATTACATGTCCCATGGTGCCATGACCCAGCCCAGCTAAAGCAGTCACCAATGACTGAGATTCACGACTGTGTTATTGCACATTCGCTTCGCCGTCACCATGACCCCTGTGAATGAGACAATAAACATGAGCTGCGGCGCAGGGATTGTGTGTTAGGTGACTAGTTGGGTCATGTTCTCTGCCGTTGTCCAGGATGCGTTCAATCTCGAGATGTGACGTGGCTCCATCAGTATACAACGACATTTCACTGTAGGCAAAGCTGCCCAATCTGATGCTGCTCAAATGAAAACCGGGTGAGTCCAGTTCAGTAGTGTTTGGAGCGGTGTTCACTGATCACTAAACACTCTATAGGGTTAGGCAGACTCTGAAGACCACCATCTGTTGAGTCTGACGTCTGAGATATCTTACATTTTGCACTGTCCATCACAGTCAGCTGCGTCCTGTCAGATTTAGCGAGATCCACACACACATACTCATTTCAGTCATTTTCGGTCCAGACTGTCGTTTCATTTGGTCGGCTGTGATTAAATGGAGTGGTGCTGAATCATCTATTAGCTGCTGAATGGTGCTGAGAGACAATGGCTTTATAATGATCAGCTGATTTTCGGGAAGCACTAACCTTCTCTTTCCCTTTGCTGGCACTGTATTAGTAATGCAAGCAGAAGGACACCCATCAGAGCCGCCGCTAATGGCCTTGATCTGGACCGCAACGCTGACTTCAATTGTAAGCGTGGACACAGGCTCTCTTTCACGTTTAAGTGTCATTATAGCTTTGCTAATCATGTCACTGCATGTTAAGCAGCATCCAGCCGAGCCGCTCCGGTTCGATTCGGGATCATGATGGGCCGAACCTTGAGCGTTTCCCAACCGGGTGGTGATGCTCGGTCAAAGTCGCCTTTATAAAGTCTCTCACAGTGCAAGAAAGCGTGGAAGATTGATCACCCAATGAGGCAGCTTTCACTATCCACTGCTCTGGAGAACACATGGAGGCTGAGATACTGTATCTGCTGCTGTAGAGTTTATCTCAGACCTTTGCCTGAACTGGTTCCCATTTGATGAGTGTGTTGGTTGGCCATCTTTGCAAAATCACAGGCTGGAGCACTGGTATATTTTTCTTTTTAAGGCTATATTGTATAAATTGCCTCCTTACTTATGTTCTCTATTGACTTTTAAAGGCACTTTTAGAAATTGTAATCTTCGATCATATGGGAAAATCATGTATGATATTCCAAGAACGAGAACTGTCTTTGGTGAAAGTGCCTTTAAAGTTTTTGCACCTTTATCTTGGTATAAATTGCAGAACCAGCTAAAATTGGACTATTTACCAACAATGACACAGTTTAAAATTAGGATAAAGGACTATTTGAGTACGAAGTGCACATGTGCTGATACTGAGCGCTGCTGGTAATAATGTTGAGATGTTGTTAGATTGCAAAATTTTATTACTATTATATTTTTTTTCTCCCTGTTAAATGTTGTTTTTTTGTTTTTGTTTTTACTGTATATTTTTTAACATGGAACTATAATTCTACTGTCTTGGCCAGGACTCCCGTGAAAAAGAGATTCTGAATCTCAATGGGATTATTTCCTGGTAAAATAAAGGTTAATAATAATAAAAAATAAAATAAATTTGTGGACTGAACGACACGTGTCATTCATTATAGTTCGCTGAAGAACAGTCCAGTGTCAAGCGCTGTGCATAAATCTAGTGAGCTACTTACTACACTTACAGGTCCGGGTCTGTATTGCAGTAACATCCCAGCTCAGAATTCTGTTTAGAAACTATGGTTGCATTAGAACTTTTTTTTCAAATCCTAAGCCATTTTCCATTCAATACAAGTAACTGCTGGCATTTAATTCTCTGTATTGCATATCTTTGTTTGATAAGCATGACTGGTCTTGTCTTGCAGAGGGTGTCTGTGAGATCTGGCTGACCAGCGAGGACACAGGTGCGTATGGCCGAGACATCGGCACGGACCTGCCGTCTCTGCTCTGGGAGCTGGTGAAGGAGATCCCCGAGGGAGCGATGCTGCGCTTGGGCATGACCAACCCACCGTACATCCTGGAACATCTGGAGGTGCGTCCTCTTCCTCACACAAACCGCCTGACTACCCATAGTGCACATCACTGTTGAGATCTTACAGCAGATGAAACATTACTATTATACACTAGGGGTGCAGTGTCACAAAAATGATGGTTCACACTCTACTTCGGTTTTGAAGTCACGTTTCAGTATAGTGTCAGTATGGCAAGTGGAAAAAAACAAACAAAAATAAAACAGCCTTTTTTTTCTTTGTTTGCTTTGTTTTTATTTTTTTATTAAACAGTGGTTTACTGGGGGGAAAAAATATTGCTAAAACTGGATGAAACGTAAGATATATGTTATGCACACAGGAAAACATGTCTCAAATGCATTAAGCAACACACACATCTGACAGGAGGGCAAGCTGCAGTACATGCTTAATTATAACCGGAGGACCCATACTAAAACTTCAATACAAATTTGTGTACCATTACACCTCTATGAGGCACACATGCTCTGTCTGGCACTTTCAAACTGCAGTGTTTGGCTTCTCCTTCGATTTTCACTGTGTGTGTGCTACATTTATTCAATTAGGTGAACTCACTTTTTTCCCTAGTAAATGTCAAATTATTAAGGCATCTGAGTAGTTTTAGTGTAGATAGATTGTTGTTCTCTTATTTGTGTGAGCAGGCCTAAATTGTCTCTTGTATCATTAAGGTTGATTTCTAGCACACAGGAGTGACCGTAGTGGCGACTCATTCAATCCCATAATTCTAGAACAATACCCAGAATGCCGTGCGTTCTCCCTCTGAGCCCCAGGTGCCGAGGACACACGTAATCCCTCAGACGCCTGCGAGAAGTGCTGGGAGAAGCAGTTTTAATTTGCAGAGGGTTAATTGAGGTTGTAATTTTGTCCCCCGATGTATAGGTTACGTTTATGCTCTGTTACATTCAAATTAAAAAGTGATAATTTTTTTTCCCCTAAATGAAAAGAAATAACAATTAAATGCTAATTAGAAATGTAGGCATGCTTGTATACGTGCTAGAGGACGGTTATTTCTTTTTATGTGCTAATTTGATTTCCATCATTGGACTATTTGTCCTTATTTCATTTCCACATGCTCAGCAAGTATTTTTAATTGCATGTCGTTGATTTGATGCGTCTATTTGTCTTACGGGAAGCAGCGGAGCACGAGTTCACGACCACTGCTGCGATTCTTTCTTCAAGAGATTGCCCATCTCTATTGACTTCTGCTGCACGAGCAGATGAGAGTGTAGTGTTCGCTCAGCATGCGTCTCTGTAACGGGAGGTAAGGTACGTGGAAGGTACTCGTGTTGTGTCAGACACTCTATAAGCACGAGGTAAAATGGTTTTCACTGGTGATGGAAATAGCAAGTGGCGTCTCAAGAAATCACGTCGCATATAGACAGATGGGCTGAAATCACACGTCGTCTTAAAACTCACCAGCTCATGCTTCCATTTTCTAAACCATCACAGGGTGGTTTAAGACACGCCAACACTAGAACTTTCCTCCTCTTATCAGAACACATCCCCCTGACTTTAACAGGTCCCTCCATTTACTAGCTCTTAAGTGTTTTTTGCGAGTGGAGGGCTTTCGCAGCGCTGGTAAATGACTGTGTGATTTGGGAGGTTGCGGCAGCGGCTGTCTGACACTCTTTCTGAGGAGTCATTTAGCAGCATTAGAGGTGTTTAGAAGAGCAGATGTGTGATTTATGGAGCCTCTGTTCAGCGTTTGAAATTGCAGAAGCACCTGTCAGACAGGAGAGGACCGATCTGCGTAGTGTGAGAAAGAATGAGACCCTCCCGTCTCACTTACAAAATTGACTCTTTCAGAAGAAAATGGTTCTCGAGTGCTAATAATTGTGCTCTTATGCGCAGAGAAAACGTCCTTTAGACCAGGTGCCAGATGCACAAATATATTCATATAGTTCAGGGTTTTGGAGTGATGCATGTCTTAGTGAACACTAATGAGAATAACGCAATGATGAACGCTGGCCTCTTCGTTAGTTACGAATGATCAGATCGTGTGTAATCACTGCAGGTAAGGAGAGTTTTCCCCGTTACATTCAGTATGATCAACGGTGCGAGTGTGTGGCAGAGCCCAGTTTAAATGCAGAAGAGCTGGAGGTTCAACTTTCACTTTAATGTGCTGCTGCTTGCACAAATCTCTCTTTGATGTCATCTTATTTCAGGAAGCAAAACTTGGCTGCCTGAAAATGCTCTTTTCCAAAGCCAGAGCGTATCGCCTTCATTATGCAGTCATGAAAGCTGACCCGCCGGTTAACCTGCTGCACTGTACATGAATACTATAAGAGCTCTGGGGCTGCTGAAATCTAAAGACAGGCTCTCAAATCATATCTTTAAACTGAGATACAAGCTTTCTGTGCTCACCGCTCCAGCCGTATACCTGATCACCATCCGAGCCTTGACCTCCAGGCCAGTAGCATCCATTCGTGATTTTATTTTCACATTTTTCCTTTAAAGAGCCTTTAAATTGGTGGCCAGCATCCGTTTAATTCATCGCCGCTTCAATCCAGCGGGTCACGGGAAGTCACCTCATTACGGCAAGCCTTTCTGAGAGCGACGCGAGAGCGCTTGGCTGTGATCTGCTGTAGTGCTCTCTCTCAGGTGAAGCACCCTCGACTGACGGCCGCTGATTAGCACAGAGGTCTGGCTGTGACGGTCAGCTAATGAAGCGCTGCGCTCTGCTCCGGGTGCTGCTACTCCTCATGAAAACCATCCTTCACCGCACCTTGATGACTGGAAGAAGGAACAAACGCCTCGGATGATAAGCCTGATGAGCTTGTGTTTAAACGGTCTCTCTCTCCTTCGTTCACCCTCTTTTTGTGAATAATTCTCATTAATTCTGCCTTTCAGGGCTGTTTACGGTACAGTGGAGTAAAACAGAAACCATGTCTGGTCTAAAATGAAATTCAGAATCAAACACTGATTGATTGATTACATGAGACATGATTCATTTCAGTAAGTTGTGCTGCTTCTGATGTTCATTCATGTTTATTTGGTTCTTTAACTAGTAGTAAAGAGGATGAGATGATCAGTTCAGGCCACAGTAAACAATCAAATAAACAATACCATTGTTACTCCAGCATTAGTGTCACACAGCTGACGTGTTTACCTGTTGTAGTTTATCCACATTATGTGCACAAAATAGACAGTCAAAATGTGCTACTGTGTTCCGAAACGCTACTGTTTTAGGCCCTCCAAAAATATTTACAGTTGCTAAAATTTCTGTTCATCACCAGTTAATGCCATATAATATAATATACCTCCACTGATGTTCTGTGGATCTTCTCGGGTCACACTGGAAAACATGATCATCAGGTTTAGCTCATGTAGACGTTCCCATTCATTTTCAACTCAACTTTTAATTCAAATTGTTATGCTGATAATATAATTTATGGTGGAAAAATAGAAGTATTTCAGACTTTTGTATGTCAATATATGAAGATGATTATCTTTAGCTTGCTAGGATGTTCTGGGTGGTTTCTAGCCCCAACCGCCCCCCCCCCCCAAGTCTTAGTTAAGTAAAAATCTCCTCAAAACATGATTGGAGGAATCATTCATGTCTGTGGTGCCTAGTGCATCAGAGATTGTTCAGATCAGTAACCCTAGTCATGAGCAATAGCGATAGAGATGCTCGACTAAACTACAGCTAATTAAACCTTGATGCAAAATAGACAAATGAAATGAAAGAGTGAGGGAACTGAACAAGCCTCCCGCTGACTGGCCTTGAATCTAGAGAGAGCAATTTGTGAACATTCACAGTTCAGTCATTTATAGCTCAGGCTCTGGAGACTCGCCACCATTTGTATTTGGAGCGGCCGCTAATTTCATCCCAAACACGGGCTATTTTCATACTAATGAACCGCCAGAGACTCGCTGTCCGTTAGGGGCTTAATGTACCATTGCATACCATTGCAGTAGATGAGACTTCTTCAGTCTGTTTGTGAATGAGCGGCTGTTTGTCTGACGGTAGCGATGAGACTCATGAATGCAGTGATGATGCTGATGATTCTGAAGCGGTTTGTGTTCGGTGTGTTTTGTTGGTCCGTCTGCAGCTCCTGCTCTTATTCCTGCAGGTGTGAACAGAAGAGGCAGCACATCTCTCTGGAGACTCGGGTCTTTAATCACAGATCTGGCCGGTGCTCTCTGGCGTAATTGGCTCTCGCTGTCACACAGCACCTGTCAGACTCTCCTCCCTGATCCTGCAGGATCGCTGTCCTCCTCGTCAGCTTTCACAACTTATGGAAACAGTCACGTTTTGAGCCGTTTATTGCTGCATTTTACTGACACATTCATATTTAGAGAATGACTGTTATTATAGCAATATATGCATTGATAGAAATGTAATTAGCCCTAATATTATCTGATTCCAGCATCAGCTCGGTCATTAAACAAAGCTTATTTGAGAAACTTTTGCCTGAAAACCATGCGGTGAAACAAGAAACAACACCAGGAATTACATCAAGGTCAATAAGCCCAGTGAAATTTTATTTCATTTTATTTTTACGGCTTACAGTGTGGTTAATACTGTAATTCATAATACTTTTCATTCAAAACCAACATGAATACACAGATTTCTAATAATTTGATATGTTTTAAACTACAGTTTTATGTGATAAAGGTAAACTGCAGTCCTAATTATTTCTCATGATCTTAAACAACTTTTGATCTAAAAGCTAAATATACATGAAATAGGTTTTTTTAGACAGTAGAGTGTTAATTTGTTTCAGGTTTTGATCACGTCACATCATTCCCAGACTTCTGTTTATATTCTTTCAGAGATTTAATCACTGCTCTGTTATTAGATGTGGAGAATCGTCACAGTAAAGCATGAGCAGATGTTTATTAATGGATTATAATATCAGTATGAACGCAACGCAAAGGAAAACCCATCATGATGTCATGGAGATATTCCAGATCTCAGATCCACGTGAACTGATGGAGATGCGTGGTTCTTCACTCATCGACCGCCCTTCGGCTCTCCTCTGTGCCGCACGCAGAAATCCATACGCACCGTTGAGATAGATGAAATCTGGCGCTTATAGAAAAGCTTTTACCCTTGCAAATGGGAAGCGGGAACGGACCGGCAGCCGTCGATCATCGACCGCTTAGCGCTGCGTGTGTTCAATAGAGTCCTGTAGCTCCTCAAGGACACGCGTTTCCTCGCTGAACGAACGACGTTTTAATGGATTAATTATCCTGTGCAATGCGAAGGGAGAGCTGCTTTCAGAAAGTGAGTTATCTGTTCAACAGCTTTCCTTTAATCTGATTGGAAACGGAGCCTGAAGTGATGAGACAAACCCTTCACTGCCATCTATTCCTCATTAAACTCCCAGCAGGCCGAAGGTCCTGACCTGAACGCTGAAGGATGAGCTGAAGAAGTGTTCAGAAAAGTGCTGTTTCTCTCTGTCATCCACATAGTTATTTATTTGACCTTCATAAACACAAATGTACCTGTTTATGAATTCAGTTTGTGTAGGACGTATCTTCTGTTGAACACAAAGCAGATGTTTTACCGTGACTGCTGCTCATCGAGCTCCAGTAAGCACACAGAAGCTTCAGGACACACTATGTAATTGTGAATATGGTGCTTTGGATAAAAAGTATGTGGTGTATTTCATCCACACTTTCTCGTTTAAACTTGCTTCATCTTGATCGGTCCTGTGGCGTGTGAATGAGATTTGAGAGCTGCAACAGACTTTCAGGGAATATGTTTAATTTCAGTCTGTTTCTCGTGCAAACACATCACATGACTTGAAATATAGCACACAAGTCATGTGACTGGTACTTATGCAATGATTGTTGTCATTTCATAAATTCTGTTTGTGTTCCAAAGCAGAACTCCCCTTTAAGTCGTCAGTGATGTATGAATTTTGTTAGGAGTATTTTGGCCTGTTTCTGAACCCTCATCACCTCATTCAGCTCGACTCCATTTAAACACGGATCTGCTCTTCTCATCTCCATGTTCTCTTCTCTCTCCACGTGTCCTGCTCCACACACGTTCACCATCCAAAGAAAACAGCAATTATCCCAGAATCACTGACAGATAAAACTCTCCGCAGCCAGAGCGTCTTAAAGCATGACACTGTGCTTCATGTGCCTCATCTCTGAAGAAAGGTTTGTGTTATCTGGTCATCTGTGAAGAGTCGGGGCGATCGGCTCGGCGCTGCTGTGCTTTGATTCGATCGGAGCTCCTTCTCTGTCCCTCGTGCTGCTCATTCTAAACCACAGCAGGATGATGCGTTACGACGGGGCGGAGCCTGGCTGATCATGTGATCTGATTGGCAGATCTGATCTGATTCTTGTGGCAGTTTAATTGCCACATTACATGAATAAAACGATTTGGTGTCCCATTACTAACGTATACTGTATAAATTGCATCATTGAATATTGCATTATTTTAATTTATTTTATTTTATCAGATCGGAGTACCAGATTTTTTTTTTTTTTTTTATTATTTTTGTCATGTCACCAATGCTTGTGTTTGTGAATAATAGTATCTGTCTTGGTCTGTTCATCTGTGTGAACTGCAGAGTTCAGAATGAGTTTCTTTTAGACATTCAGTATGTTTTATAGTCTGTCAAGCTCATGATGAGCCTGTTAAATGAGTGTTTGCATTGAACTGTTTAGACAATTAATATAATCTGATTGAGGTGATACTAGGGGCTGCGTCCGCTGGTTGGTTTGTCACTATTTGAAGCTTTGGCCGATACTTTAATGTGTGTGTGCTCGTGACGGAGGGCTAACAGAGTCATTTACACAGAAACACTAAACACATATTTGGTATCTGAAAATAAAGTGAACATTCATAAGTATCAAGCTTGTTATAAGAAAACGGCACACGTCCGAGATGGAGGTGGTTTGTTGTGTTCAGTTTCTCCATCCTCCTTCCTGCACTGCTTTATTTGCATGAATAAATGAGTGTGTAAGCATCGTTAGCCTGAGGAGAAACTCTTCTAAGACACAGAGCTGTAATGACTGGATCAGGCGTCTGCTGTGATGGAGGATGAGGAGAAGAGACTTGGATCTGCTGTGGTGTGTGTGTGTGTGTGTGATGCTGCCTCATCAGTGATAGATGTGTCTCACGATAGACGCCGTTAAATCATTCCCATCGTGCCCTGCTCAGCTGTCACTCATCTCGTCTGCCATCTGCCAGAGCCCCTCCCCTTCAGCACACGTGACGTGTGATTGGCTGATCAGAATTGTGGGAGGCCCCTTAACATCCGTCTTTAATGAGCTCTGAGCACACATTAGCATAAGCGCATACATGAATGTTTTCCTTGAGCAAATAACATACATATTAAATGATGCTTTGGGCTACAAGGTGCAGGACATACAGACATGAAGAATAATTACGTTTAATTAACGCTTGTGTGTTTCTCCTGCTATCACTTCTGATCGGATATGATCCTCTAGAGTGATGTGCGCCTCTGCTCGGAAATTAAAGTGTGTTTACGCTTCTCTTTGTCAGCTAATGGCCATATCCTCATACTGAATATTCAACACTTTATAGAAATCTGCATAATCTTCCACATTTGAGGATGAATTATAGTGACTGTTTCAGCAGTGCATTTCAGTGAGCTCAACATTATCATGACCAGTGAGACATGATGACCACAACACAAATGACCAGAACAACACAAAAGAAGCCTTTGAATATCAGTCTCATCACGTTTGATGAGCGCATCGTTTACTATTTAAGGAGGAGTAACTGTTAATAACCTGAAGCAGGTGACCAGACAAACTAGCACCCTAGTACCAGTTTACATTTATGCATTTAGCACAGGCTTTCATCCAAAGTGACTTACAAACAAGGAACAAAAGCAATGGTCCTACTTTATATTAGGTGGCCTTAACTACTATGTACTTAAATGTAAATTAATCATTTGGTACAATGCACTTATTGTGTACACGTTTTTACATTGTACTTATATTTTTGAAAATACCTGCATGTAATTGCATCTGTATATAAGGTCTGTCATAACATTTATAATTACACTGGTGAAACCTGCCCATACCACCTAACCTGTCCCTAACCTTACCCGTATCCCACCTCAATAGCAGCAGAAGTGTTTTGCAATACAATATGAACACAATAAGTATATTGTACTTCCTTTTTGATGTAAGTACATAGTAGTTAAGGCCAACTAATATAAAGTGGGACCAAATCAATTTGTCAAAGAGCCAGCAATATTAGTAATTTATAATCCCATCTTTATTAGACAGTTAGATTAGGAAGAAAGATAGACAAGAGCAGAAATGCAGAGAAGATATAGAAGTGTTTTGTTTGTGTGTGTCTGTGCCTGTGCGTGTGCACGTTTCGGTGCCTGTGCCTGTCTGTCTCTGTGTCTGTGCCTGTCTGTGTGTCTCTGTGTCTGTGCCTGTGCGTGTGTCTGTGCCTGCACCTGTGCATGTGCCTGTCTGTGTCTCTGTGCCTGTGCGTGTGCCTGTGCCTGTCTGTGTGTCTCTGTGTCTGTGTCTGTGCGTGTTTCTGTGTCTGTGCGTGTGTCTCTGTGTCTGTGCCTGTGTGTGTGTCTCTGCCTGTCTGCGTGTCTCTGTGCCTGCGCCTGTGCATGTGCGTGTCTGTGCCTGCGCCTGTGCCTGTCTGTGTCTCTCTGCCTGTGCGTGTGCCTGTGCCTGTCTGTATGTCTCTGTGTCTGTGCCTGTGCGTGTGTCTGTGTCTGCGCCTGTGCATGTACGTGTGAAGATATAGAAGTGTTTTGTTTGTGTGTGTCTGTGCCTGTCTGTGTCTGTCTGTGTCTGTGCGTGTGTCTCTGTGTCTGTGCCTGTGTTTGTGTCTGTGTCTCTGCCTGTACCTGTCTGTGTGTCTCTGTGCATGTGCGTGTGTCTCTGCCTGTCTGTGTGTCTCTGTGCCTGTGCGTGTGTCTGTGCCTGTCTGTGTGTCTCTGTGTATGTGCCTGTGCGTGTCTATGTCTGCGCCTGTGTCTGTGCCTGTACCTGCGCATGTGTGTGTCTGTGCCTGTCTGTGTCTCTGTGCCTGTGCGTGTGCCTGTGCCTGCGCATGTGTGTGTCTCTGTGCGTCTCTGTGTATGTGCCTGTGCGTGTCTATGTCTGCGCCTGTGCGTGTGTGTCTGTGCCTGTACCTGCGCATGTGCATGTGTCTGTGCCTGTCTGTGTGTCTCTGTGCCTGTGCATGTGCGTGTGCCTGTACCTGCGCATGTGCGTGTGTCTGTGCCTGTCTGTGTCTCTGTGCCTGTGCATGTGCGTGTCTGTGCCTGTGCCTGCGCATGTGCGTGTCTGTGTGCCTGTCTGTGTGTCTCTGTGCCTGTGCGTGTCTGTGTCTGCGCCTGTGCATGTACGTGTGTCTGTGCCTGTCTGTGTGTTTGTGCACGTCTGTCTGTCTGTCTGTCTGTCTGTCTGTGTGTGTGCGTGTGTGTGTGTGTGTGTGCGCGTGTGTGTGCATGTGAGTGTGAGAGGGTGCATTGGTTTAATGGTGTGGGGTTAAGTGCTTGTGCTGATTTTTGACAGCTGTGATGGTCTCAGTAGTTCAATGTGAAGCAGACGTTGCTACACTTGTACTCTAGGTCAGGTTAAAATAACATTCTTAAAACGTAGGTAGTTACTTTCTTATTTTCATTTTTAATTTGTATTCATAGTTCATATTTATTTTCATATTAAAAATACGTAATTTCCACTTTTTCTGGTGTGACTCTGCAGTGGTTTGTAAAGCTGAAGACAGTTTGAACGCTGTTTTGAGCATCATGTCTGTGATCTTGTGACACTCGGTGAGGTTCTTCACTCGTTCCAGTGCAAGTGGACTCCGTTTATCTGCACTGCTAATCAGTCACTATTCTTTAAACTAATTAATTCTTTTAATTCTGATCGTCTAATGTAGAAGCCCACGCAGAGACGCACACGAGAGCAGAGATACGTGGTGTGGTGGAGGGGCTTCACCAACACAATGGAGTTTAATTGTGGTGATAAGCTGTAATCAACGGTTCCTCTGAATGAGACTGAGAGAAACTGTTTTTCCTCTCCTCTCTCTTTTGTTCTTTGAGTGAGAAACACATGTTGTGTTTTATGCATTTATTTATTGATTTTATTCATTGATTAATTAATAGTGAGAGAATTTCCTGATATAGTACATATATACATTTATGAAACACATTTAAGATCATTTTAAACAGTTAATATATACAGATAAGATCTTTATTATTTATTTATTTATTTATTTATTTATTTATTTTCATTTAAAGTTTGTGGTTAGTAAGATTTTTAAATGTTTTTATTTATTTATTTATTTATTTTTTTGTGATGTTTTTGGTTCTGCTCACCAAGGCTGCATTTATTTTAACTTTTGTAACATTTATGTTTGCATGTATTTACTGTCACTTTTGAACAATTTAATATGTCCTTGAAGAATAAAAGCTTTAATTAAAAAAAAAAGAAAAGAAACTTAATTTTGAATAGTAGTGAATGCACACATGTGAAGCACATCAGTTCTGCTCTGTACGTGTGTTTGAGATGTTTATGTAAGGTGGTCCAATAACAGCAATGCAGCTGCCTGAGGTTTATTGTCTTTTTCTTAGTGAGATGTGATGATGTCAGGTGGCGAGGTGGGGTTTTATGTAGATGGTGGGTCTCATTGTGTTTTGCTGATTTTTGGTGGTTCATCTCTGTATTTGGAGAGTTTAGTTTTGCTTCCCAGTTATTTATCACCTTGATCTCTGTTATTTAGATATAGATATGTAACACATGGCACTGCTTCTCTGACCTTTACTGATGACCTGGATCTGCTCTGACTGTCCCTCTGAGTTCGCCTTTCAGTTGTGTTTCTATGTGCTGCATTCCTCTCTTGGGGGACATGTGCCCGGTCACCAGCAGGCCCCTGGGATCCAGATAATCACTCGGCTGTTAAACACTGCATATGGAATGGTTTATGAAAGGAAGACTCGATGTTCTCACATCACAAGAACAAAAACACAAGAACCTAGCATAGATGTTTTTTTCTGAGTTGTGTTTGATGTGGCTGTTTCTCTGAACACTCACAGATGAACTTGTTCACATTTACAGCTGCAGAGAAACATTAACCCTGCGCAGCTGCTCTCATGCACTTAGATTGTGTTTCTCTCAACCTCTGATCTGAGAGACTAACTATAGGCGTCTCATCTGAACACACACACACTTCACACTGCGTAACCCTTCATTAACAGCTTTTTATTAGCAACATCTCAGTTGTAATCTTGTTTAAAGTTGCACATGTGGCATATAGTGCATATTAGTAATTCAAGAAATACAGATTTTTGTCTGTAAACCAGGGATTGACACTTACATTTTGCCCACGGAGTCACTTGTGCTCCTAAGCAGAAAAATTTAGAATGCATAAAACAGTCTTCAGGGTCGCAATGATAATTGGTCAAATTATTTGTTTTTCCCTTAATTAAGGGAATACAAGGAGACATTTACAGTCAAAATGATTTTGCTTATTAGAATGCAAAAGTACACTAGATTTTTAAATTTTTTGCTTTAAACTGTGTTTAATAATTATGCAATTATTCAAAGGCCCTCTTTGCCTAACTGTAATAAACAGATTATTATGCCAATACTAGTCAAATATATTTGTGACGGGCGGCCCAGACAAGAGTTTACTCAAATTACTAACTGCCATATACTGTTTATGTAACCAAAATACCAATAATAACTATGAAAAACGTTATTTACTATTGCCAGCTGCTCATTCAAAAAGATGAGGGAGATCAAATAAGCACTCTTACAATATATACACAATAAAATAAATATTACTGTTACATCTACTGTTGATTATGACAATCTATTAGGATAAATGTGTGGTATATTGCAAACTGCTCTGAAACGGTGAGCCTTTAGCACAGTGTTTTAACTGTAAATGTGCAACACTTACATTTATTTAATGAAATCACAGCCTTTTGAAGTTTCATGATCACATTATACTGTATTGCCGTTCCTGTTTTGTTTTTTTTTCATCCCCAAATTTAAGACCTCATGAAATGATAATTAAGATATGTTGTACCATTGGTATTTTTAAGAGACTTTTTACAACCTTAAATTTCAAACTGATTTTTTTTTTTAATTCACAGGTATTTTTTCTCATACATGCTCAGAAATATATTTTCGCAGTGAAACTCCTGCACTGTCAAACCCTGTAAACCATGAAAAAAAGACTAATTAGGGAAGTGCGGTAATGACTCATGTTTGTGTTGTTCTCGCCTCCTCAGGAGATGGCCAGAGTCCTGCAGCACCCGCGGGTCTTCGCCTTCCTCCACGTGCCGGTGCAGTCCGCGTCTGACAGCGTGCTGATGGACATGAAGAGAGAGTACTGCTGCGCCGACTTCAGACGCGTCGTGGACTTCCTCAAGGAGAAGTGAGTCCACTGTGACGCTTACATGACCTCTGTATTGATGAACAGAGAAATGATTTTTACTTGAGCTCAGGCTGGTGTTTGTCATCCATGTGCTGAACATAGATGAAAACTCCTCACCTTTCAGTGACTTTCTTTAGGTCAAAATAGGTCACCTGTGAGATTTGCTTAGAACCAATGAGAAAGTGTTTTATATGAGGGGGTGGGGGGG
>JAFVLL020034270.1:19912-30859 GCA_021397915.2 Tor tambroides
GAGCCATTTGTGAACTGAGGAGTCTTTACATAAAGTTTCCTGATGCTGCTGACCAAGCCAAATATAAAGTGCAATTCTATGAATATGGGCACTTCTCAGGTGTCATTGCCTGTATAGATGGATGTCATGTTTCCATCAAGTGTCCATCAACTCCTGATGCTGAGGAGTACAGGAACCGTAAGAACTAGTTTTCTAGGTGTATGCACACCTAATTCTCCAACACCCGTTGGAAAGGTTCAATCCTCGATTCAAGGATTTTTCTCAACTCTTCATTATGTGCATTCTGTACAAAATTAAAATAGTGTACAGCAAAATTAAAAAGTTACTAAACCAATACTGGTTGAAAATGTAGTTTGTGGTAATTAAAATACTCTCACTCATGAATATCTAAATGACAAAAGGTTTATTTTTATTATTATCTATTTGTTACACATCATACTGTTCGCCATGGCTGGTAATCACAATTGTCTCCTTACTGTATCTTTTTTGGATCATACCTCTTTCTTCCAACTTCATATCCAATTCAACCTGTACAATTCTCATTTTCATTTCATGTTCTTCCTTCAAATATTTCATTTTTTGCTCAAGGAGTTCTCTGGCTAACTTTTCATGGATGGTCAGCTTGCTTGTTCTCTGCTGAAGGTCACACACTCGCTGTGCTCTGGCTCTTCTAACCTGTTCAGATCCCTTTCTTCTGTGGGGGAAAAACACAGAAGCACGAGTAAACTCACATGATCCTTAGAATGAAAGAAGAATAACGATTGACAGAGTGGAATATATGTACCAAAGCAAGTAACCAATTTCTTTTGTGCTCAGTTCTTCATCTGAACTGTTCAAGTGATCATCATCTGGTATACCATCCAGAGGTTGCTGGTGCTGTATTATTCCAGACAGCAAGTCACTCAATTCATCAGTTTTGTCTTTATTTGGTGGTCCACCACCAGTAGTAAATCGCCGTCTTCTGATCTCTGCATTCTGTCTTTTTAAAGCCAGTTTAAGGTTCTTCCACAGAGTCTATACAGGCAAATATCATTCATTATAAATTGTCCCAAAAATATGAATATGAGAAATGTGCAATGATAATAAAGAAATCTCACCTGAAGTTGTTGTATTGTTCTTGTGGTTGCATTTTCATTTGCATTGAATTCATTGCAGATTGCATTCCAAGCACTCCTTTTCTTAGTGTGGATTTTACTTTCAATGACTGGATAGTTTCTCCAAATTTGTTTCAGCAGTGTTTTTTCATACTCACGTTTTGCCTCTGCCATTGTTTTGTGTCAAGATGTACACCAATAATAATGTTTTCTAGTCCATTCCAGGTTTTTATGAGCACCATCAGACCAAAGGCATGTGCTTATACTCAACCTAATCAGGCGTATCCCAGGTGTTCTCATTTAAGCTTCCTTAATTTACCCCAGGACTCTGTAGTCTCCGACTAACTAAGCCTATTTTAAGCCACGTTCATGAAAGGTACTTAAATGCCCCAGTTTAACTAGTACACATTAAGGCCTACTCCTGGCTTATTCTAAACCCTTTCTGTGAGACCGTGCCATGATGTTATTTCTCGTGACCTTAAACAACTTTTAATCTAAAAGCTTCTACTTAAATGTATGTAAAATAGTTTGTTTTAGACAGTAGAGTTTCATGTTTTGATCACGTCATATCATTTCCAGACTTAGGTTTATATTCTTTCAGAGATATAATCCCTGCACTGTTACTAAATGTGGAGAATCGTTACAGTAAAGCATGAGTAGATGTGTATGAATGGACTACAATATCAGTATGAATGCAGCACACAGGAAAAACCCATCATGATGATATTCCAGATCTCAGATCCACACGTGAACTGATGGAGCAGCTAAATTTAGCTGCGTGGTTCTTCACCCATCGACCGCCCTTCGGCTCTCCTCTGTGCCGCACGCAGAAATCCATACGCGCCGCTGAGACGGATGAAACCTGGCGTTTATAGAAAAGCTTTTACCCTTGCAAATAGGAAGCGGGAACGGACCGGCAGCCGTCGATCATCGACCGCTTAGCGCTGCGTGTGTTCAATAGAGTCCTGTAGCTCCTCCAGGACACGCGTTTCCTCGCAGAATGAATGATGTTTTAATGGATTAGTTATCCTCTGTAGTGCAAAGTGAGAGCAGCTTTTAGAAAGTGAGTTATCTGTTCAACAGCTTTCCTTTAATCTGATTGGAAATGGAGCCTGAAGTGATGAGACAAACCCTTCACTGCCATCTATTCCTCATTAAACTCCCAGCAGGCCGAAGGTCCTGACCTGAACGCTGAAGGATGAAGAGCTTATGATGTCTGTGCTGTTTCTCTCTATAATCCACATAGTTATTGAGTTTGGTTACAAACTCCTTCATAAACACAAATGTACCTGTTTATGAATTCAGTTTTCTATAGGAAGTATCTTCTGTTGAACACAAAAGCAGATGTTTTACAGTGACTGCTGCTTATCGAGCTCCAGTAAGGACACAGAAGCTTCATGACATACTGTGTATGGTTCATATGGATTGTGAATCTGGTGTAAGAACCTCTGCTTTGGATAATGGACATGTCGTATATTTCATTCACACTTCCTCATGTTTAAACTTGCTTCATCATGATCAGTCCTGTGGCGATCAGTCACCAGCGCTTCCTCACCGATGTGAATGAGATTTGAGAGCTGCAACAGACTTTCAGGGAATAAGCTTCATTTCAGTTTGTTTCTCATGCAAACACATCACAGGACTTGAAATATAACACACAAGTCATGTGACTGGTACTTGTGCAATGATTTTTGTCATTTCATAAATTCAGTTTGTGTTCCGAAGCAGAACTCCCTTTAAGTCGCCAGTGCTGTATGAGTTTTGTTCATCTTGATGTGTTTTTAGAAGTACTTTGGCCTGTTTCTGAACCCTCATCACCTCATTCAGCTCGACTCTGTTTCTTTCATCTCCATGTTCTCACACTTGTCCTGCTTCACACATGTTCACCATCCAAAGAAAACAGCAATTATCACAGAATCACTGACAGATAAAACTCTCCACAGCCGTAGTGTCCTAAAGCATGACATTGTGCCTCATCTTTAAAGAAAGTTATGTTTTAATATGTCTGTTATCTGGTCATCTGTGAAGGGTCGATCGGCTCTGCACTGCTGTGATTTGATTCGATCGGAGCGGGATGAAGCACAGCTCCTTCTCTGTCGCTCGTGCTGCTCACACTAAACCACAGCAGGATGATGCGTTACATCAGGGCGGAGCCTGGCTGATCATGTGATCTGATTGGCAGATCTGATCCGATCCTTGTGGCAGATTAATTGGCACATTATGTGAATACGACATTACTAATATATCCTATATACTGTATATAGTGCATCATTGAGCATTCTTATTTTATTTTATATTTTTTATTTTACCAGAGTTCCAGACTTTTTTTTTTACTCGTTTTGTCTCATCACTAATGCTTCTGTTTGTGAATAATAGTATCTGTCTTGGTCTGTTCATCCGTGTGAACTGCAGATCTCAGAATGAGTTTCTTTTAGACATTCAGTGTGTTTTATAGTCTGTCAGGCTCATAAGATGAGCCTGTTAAATGAGTGTTTACATTGAATTGTTCAGACATTTAATATAATCTGATTGAGGTGATACTAGGGGCTGCATCTGATGGCAGGTTTGGCACTATTTGAAGCTTTGGCCGATAATTTAATGTGTGGGTGCTCATAATGGAGGGCTAACAGTGATTTAGGAGAAGGAGAGAACACAGAAACACATATTTGGTATCTAAAAAATAAAGTGAACATTTGTTTGCATGAAGGTTTTTTATAAGAAAACAGCACAGTTGGTTTGGTGTGTTCAGTTGCTCCATCCTCCATCCTGTACTGCTTTATATGCATGTATAAATGAGTGTAAGCATCGTCAGTAGTCTGAGGCAAGCCTGAGGCCAAACTCTTCTAAGACACAGAGCTGTAATGACTGGATCAGGCGTCTGCTGTGATGGAAGATGAGGAGAAGAGACTCGGATCTGCTGTGGTGTGTGTGTGTGTGAGACACTTCATCATCAGTGATAGATGTGTCTCAGGATAGACGCCGTTAAATCATTCTGGCCTTGCCCTGCTCAGCTGTCACTCATCTGCCAGAGCCCCTCCCCTTCAGCACACGAGACGCATGATTGGCCGATCAGAATTGTGGGAGGCCCCTTATCGTCCATCTCTAATGAGCTCTGAGCACATATTAGCATGAGCGCATTAATGAATGTTTTCCTTGAGCAAATAACATGCATATTAAATAATGCTTTGGGCTACAAGGTGCAGGACATACAGACATGAAGAATAATTACGTTTGTTAATTAACGCTTGTGTGTTTCTCCTGCTATCATGTCTGATCGGATCTGATACTCCAGAGTGATGTGTGCGTCTGCTCGGAAATGAAAGTGTGTTTACGCTTCTCTTTGTGCACTAATGGCCATATCCTCATACTGAATATTCAACACTTTAGAGAAATCTGCATAATCTTCCTCATTTGAGGATGAATTATAGTGACTGTTTCAGCAGTGCATTTCAATGAGCTCAGCATTATCATGACCAGTGAGAGATGATGACCACAACGCTCAGAAATGACCAAAACAACACAAAAGAAGCTTTGAATATCTGTCTCATCACGTTTGATGTGCGAATCATCATTAACTATTTAAGGAGCTACAGTCAATAACCTGAAGCAGGTGACCAGGCAAACTAGTACCCATTTACATTTATGCATTTAGCACAGGCTTTCATCCAAAGTGACTTACAAACAAGGAACAAAAGAAGGGGTCCCACTTTATATTAGGTGACCTTAACTACTATGTACTTTTAAATTAATCATTTGGTACAATCCACTTATTGTGTACATAAATGTTTTTAGATTGTACTTGTATATTAAATGGGTCATGAACTGCCTTTTTTTATTTTGTACTGTTCTCTGAGGTCCACTTATATTATCAAGATTTTTACATCAAAACACCATCATTTAGAAGTCATAGTCTATTTTCTGTCCTGTTTTTAACCCCCTCATCAGATCGCTCTGTTTGAGTAGGTGTGGTGGATTGCAGACTAGGAAGTAGAGGTCTGCATTCCCGCCGCTCTCCCGCGGAAACTGCCGGACCCGACCAGATTTCCTGCGCCGCGGGATTAAATTCCCGAATAAAACGCGGTAGCAGTTGGTAACGCTGGTGTAATTTGAACGGGAGCAGGCGGTCTAACAATATCCCGTTCCTGACGTCCTTTCAGAGCAGCATATCTGCGCTTTATTCTTATTGACCACCGGTACAGCCTGCACTCGGACTGTTATATGCATGCGCTGCACGCATGAACCAGTGCTTTCTGCATCACGCATTTTATTAGCGAAGTCTGTGCGCAGCATGTGCGTGGCGATGCTCAGAGCGGACTGTACCGGTGGTAAATATACGGCCCTCGGACAGAACAAGCAGGTTGTCGATGAGTGACAGATCAGAATAAGGCTGGAGCAAAGTGTGGATGCGCTGTCCTTGAAGGACGTTCAACTCGGTTGGATGTTTTGCTTAGCCTATAATTTTAAATGACAGATGTCATATTTATTTATTTTTCTCTGCAACACTTTTCCCACTGTTAACAGCAAAATGTTTTACTAATTAAAAACTAATTTAGCATTTTGACAAGAGGAATAAAAATAGCTAATAGACTATTTTTGTAAAACCTACAATTTTTTTTCTCTGCGACACTTTTTCCTGTTGTGTTGTAAATGTTAAATGAATTGTATCCTGACAAGACGAATAAAAATAAGAAATACAATTTTTTTTTTTGTACAACATTTTCTCTGACAATTTTTTCCCTACTGTGTTGGCAGCAAAATGTTAAACGAATTTTGTGTCTTAAGTCACAAAGTTCGTTTAACATTTTGCTGTCAATAAATTCAAGACAAGACGAATAAAATAACAAATACAATTTTTTTTACAGACTACACTTTTATTTGTTAGCTTGTCTCTCTTTCTTTCAGTAGCGGAAATTTAAATGTGAGATTCTGGAAACGGAATCTAAATTTAGCGGGAACGGTCGGGTCGGGAAGAAATTTATTCTAAGCGGACAGCGGACACTAAAAAAAATAGTCCCGCACAGACCTCTACTAGGAAGTAAACACCCACTGCTATGATTGGCTAATAGTTGTGTATGTTTGACAGGCCACATCCTTCACAGAAGGATGCTGCTATGATTTAGGTTAAAAACACACAAATACTCATATCAGACAATCTGTTTAACAGGCAAAGCAATAGTGGTCATGTAATAAGAAACAGTTACTCGCACTTGTGTGTTGCGACATTACTGTCAGATCCAATATAGTCGCACAGCAACATCTTTTATAGATGTTTTTATCTTTTATTAATCTTTCTGTCCAGCGTTGAATTGTGCCTTGTTTGTAAATGAATCCACTGTAAAATTAAGTGAACAAAGAACCAAGTTCTTACTTGCGCGGACTGGATCTTCATTAAAAATTAGGGATGCACCGAATCCGAATCCTGGGCTTTTTGACGGGGTTCGGTTTCGGCCGAACCTTAGATTTATTTTCCACCGAAACCGAACCCTAGACTTGCACTACGACGTCACACGGCCGTTGATTACGTGAAGGTGTTAGGTGTGTTCGACTTTAAGCGGCGCTGCGCAGAATGACATCAAAGTACCGCAGAGCGATTAGCTTAAGGGTCCATCTGCTCTCATGCTCGTTCTCGCGGTACTTTGATGTCATTCTGCGCAGCGCAGCAAATCGGGTACGCCTGTTTACATAGGACCCGTTCGAATGTAGTAGGCTGTAAGAATCTGAAAATGGAACTCGTAAGCAAAAAAAGTTTTGTTTGGCAGTACTTTCAACCAAAAGAAGGCGATTCAAGTCGAGCTTTATGTTCAATTTGCAATGCCAATTTGTCTCGTGGTGGCAAGGACCCTAAGCAGTACACAACATCGCCGATGTTAAAACTAAGGATGCGAGTAGGATTCGGTATTCGGTTTCGGATTCGGCCGAATCTTAAACAGTGGATTCGGTATTCGGCCGAACCCCAAAAATCTGGATTCGGTGCATCCCTATTAAAAATAAAGTTGATTCACGCTTTCCTAATGTTGGGATCAGAAGGAAGGCAAACACAAACACTGTTTTTCCACAACTTGGCACTGCACAGCATCTTGCTGACTTTGGAGCCATCTTTATCATTTGGTTTCTGCATAGACCTGCGTTTGCCTCTCGTTATTACACTGTGAGCGAATCAGTGGGTGGAGCTAAACAGGCAGTGATGTAGATTCAGTGGGTGGGGTTAAACAGGAAGTGATCCAGAATCAGTGGGCAGGGCTAAACAGGAAGTGATCTAGAATCAGTGGGCAGGGCTAAACAGACAATGTAGAATCGGTGGGCGGGGCTAAACAGACAGAAATGTAGAATCGGTGGGCGGGGCTAAACAGGCAGCGCTGTAGAATCGGTGGGCGGGGCTAAACAGGCAGCGCTGTAGAATCGGTGGGCGGGGCTAAACAGGCAGTGATGTAGAGGCAGGCGTTGATCTTCTGCGGAGGTGATGTTTAGCTGCACTATTACATCATAGTTGTACATACCACAAGCTGCAGTTTTGGCAGATTGCCTTCAATATAAGCTGTTTTTAGACTAACGACAAAGTTGTTTTGCAATACAGTATGAACACAATAAGTATAATGTACTTATTTTTTTGATTTAAGCACATAGTAGTTAAGGCCACTCTGCTCTTCTCTATCCTTCTTCCTAATCTAAAACTGGGATTTGAAGAAATAGAAGTATTTTGTGTGTGTGTGTGTGTGTGTACTGGTTTAACTATTCTTGTGATGACCAAATGTCCTCACTTATATTGTGAAATACTTTGACAACCCACTAGTGAGACATTTGACTGCTCCTCACTAGTTAAAAGGCTTATAAATCAGCCAAAATGTGATGTAAATCTAGAAAATAGAAAATATCGTTAACCTGATAGAAAATCTGTGGAATTTTATGCAGTTTCCTCAGTAATACAGCCAAACAAATGTGTATGTGTGTGTGTGTGCCTGTCTGTCTGTCTGTCTGTCTGTATGTCTATGTGTGTCTGTGTGTGTGTGTGTGTGCGCGTGTGCGCGTGAGTACATTGGTTTAATGGGTTAAGTGATTGTGGAATCAGTGTGTCTTTAGGTGATTTTTGACAGTAGCGATGGTTTCAGCAGTTTAGGTGGAGATTTCATTTCACCAGAGAGGATGAAGGGTCTGGAAAGAGACCTTGTGCCTCATTATGAAGCAGCAACAAGGCGTTGCTACACTTGTACTCTAGGTCAGGTTACAATCACATTCTTAAAACTTTGCTTTCTTATTTTCAAATTCAAATTTGTATTTATAGTTAATATTTATTTTCATATTAAAAATATATCATTTCCACTTTTTCTAAAGTGAGTCTGCAGTCCTGCCGTCTGTAAGTGGTTTGTAAAGCTGTCTGATGAGGACGTTTGACCCGCTCATACAGTGTTTTGAGCCTCATGTCTGTGATCATGTGACTCGCGTGTTGTTCATTCGGTGAGGTTCTCACTCGTCCCAGTGCAAGTGGACTCAATTTATCTGCACTGCTAATCAGTCGCTATTCTTAAAACTAATTAATTCTTTTAATTCTGATCGTCTAATGTAGAAGCCCACGCAGAGACGCACAAGAGGCCAGATGAGACGTGTGGTGTGGTGGAGGGGCTTCACCAACACAATAGAGTTTAATTGTGACGATAAGCCGTAATCAGCGGTTCCTCTGAACAAGACTGAGAGAAACTGTTTTTCCTCTACTCTCTTCTCTGTTTTGTTCTTTGAGTGAGAAACAGGTTGTGTTTTATGCATTTATTTATTGATTTGATTCATTAATAGCGAGAGGTAATTTCCTGATCTAGTTAATGTTTCTGAAATGCATTTAAAATCATTATTGGATGAGCATGTTCATTTTTTTACACTGTTGTTCAAAGTTTGGGGTCAGTAAGATTTTTTTTTTTTGGTTTGTTTTTGTTTTTGGTTCTGCTCACCAAAGCTGCATTTATTTGACCTTTTGCTACATTTAGTTCTCACTGTGTTTTGTTCATTTTTAGTGGTTCAGCTGTGTATTTGGAGAGTTTAGCTTTGTTTCTGTTTTGATCTGTGTCTCTCTGATCTCTGTGTAATTTAGATATAGATATGTAACGCATCGCACTGCTTCTCTAACCTTTACTGATGACCTGGATCTGCTCCAACCGTCCCTCTGAGTTTACTTTTCAGTTGTATTTCTATGTGCCGCATTCCTCTCTTGGGGGAAATGTGCCTGGTCACCAGCAGGCCCCTGGGATCCAGATAATTGAAGCAAAAGTTAATCACTCGCACTTGGCTGTTAAACACTGCATATGGAACGGTTTATGAGAGGAAGACTTGATCTTCTCATCACAGGAACAAAAACACAAGAACTTAGCGTAGATGATGATTTTTTCAGAGTTGCGTTTGATGTGGCGTCAGCATTGTGGACGTTTCTCTGAACACTCACAGATGATCTAGTGCTCACGTTTACAGCTGGTGTTGCAGCGCTGCAGTGAAACGTTAACCCTGCGCAGCTGTGCTCGAGCACTAAGATTGTGTTACTCTGAACCGCTGATGTGAGAGACAAACTATAGGCGTCTCATCTGAACACACACTGAAACTCTCCAGGCACGCACACGTTTTACACCGTTTAACCCTTCAATAACAGCTTTTTAGTTGCAATCTTTAGTTCAGTTGTGGTCTTGTTTAGTTACAAATGTGGCATATAGTGTATGTTAGTGATTCAGGAAAGAAAGATTTGTGTCTGTAAACCAGGGATTGACAATTACAATTTGCCCATGGAGTCTCACGTGCTCCTAAGCAGAAAAATGTAGAACACATAAAACCGTCTTCAGGGTCGCAGTGATAATTGGTCAAATGATGTGTTTTCCCTTAATTAAGGGGATACAAGGAGACATTTACAAGCTTATTAGAATGCAAAAGTATACCAAGTATTTAAATTTCCTGCTTTAAACTGTATTTAATAATTATGTAATAATACTAGTAAAATCTATTTGTGACGGGCAGCCCAGATGGAAGCTACAAGAGTTTACTCAAATTGCTAACTGCCGGATACAGTTTGTTGTGTAGCCAATATCCCAATAATAACTATGAAAAACTTTATTGCCAGCTGTTCATTCAAAAAGATGCGGGAGATAAAATAAGCACTTACTCTTACAATACAAACACAATAAAATAAACATTGCTTAGGATCTACTGTTAATTAATTATGACAGTATATTAGAATTAATGCGTGGTGTTCATATATTTCTTATTTTTTAATACTTTTTAAGAATACTCAGGGATTTTTTTTTTTTCTCATGCATGGTCAGAAATTTATTTTCGCCGTGGAACACTTGCACTCTCAAACCCTGTAAACCAGGGAAAAAATGATATTAAAGTGATTACATTATTACATTTGTTGTTCTCCTCTTCCATCACATCATGTTTGTGTTGTTCCTCACCTCTCACAGGAAATGGCCAAAATCCTGCAGCACCCGCGAGTCTATGCCTTCCTCCATGTGCCGGTGCAGTCCGCGTCTGACAGCGTGCTGATGGACATGAAGAGAGAGTACTGCTGCGCCGACTTCAGACGCGTGGTGGACTTCCTCAAGGAGAAGTGAGTTCTGCAGAGACAGGCTGAGGATGTCTGTGACACTTACATTACGTCTCTATTGATGAACACACAGAAATGATTGTTACTTGAGCTCAGACTGATGTTTGTCATCCATGTGTTGAATGCTAGGTAACGGTGGATGAAGTGCACACTACACTCAATAGTATGGATTTAATCTTGACATTTTGCAAATGCCAGTTTTTATGAGTTTGATAAGCTCTTCATTACTGTTTCTGATTATTGTTCTCGAGTGCATTGGTTGGAGAGCAAATCAATGAG